>VZRW01012153.1:290784-364936 GCA_013398125.1 Aegotheles bennettii
TCCTCGGGTTCTCCTTCGAAGGCTGAGGTTGAACCTCATTTTTGCCAGGCGAGGTGGGACTCGGAGTGCTTTCTGGACGCCGGCGGGGCTGTGGCTGTCGCAGCTCCCGCCCTACAGGGAGTAAATCACAAGAGAATGGATTGTGAATCAGGCGAGGGATTTATGGTTTAGGAAATGTACTTCTGTTTTCTTTGTAGGACCACGTTTTAGCACGGTCATCTCTTCTTACATAAAGTATCTTCACAAGCTTTGCTGGAGCTGGAGTTGATGTGAAGTTAAGAATGCTTTCGGAGGTGAAAGTTTCCCTGGATTAGAAGTGGCATTTACTTATAGCAGCCATTGCTCCTCTGTCTCGGGACCATAATGCTGATTAGGCTGCGTGCCTGCGGTCAGCACTTGGCAGAGGTTCGGCTGAGGCGGATCGGGAAAGCAGGCTCGTGTTTTTGTGCG
Organism: Aegotheles bennettii; assembly: GCA_013398125.1. Lineage (NCBI taxonomy): Eukaryota > Metazoa > Chordata > Aves > Caprimulgiformes > Aegothelidae > Aegotheles > Aegotheles bennettii. Next base: position 291,235 of record VZRW01012153.1, read on the forward strand.
GGCCGAGATGGATGCTCCGAGCCCTCCCGAGCGCGAACGTGTGCGCCAAGGGGCCGGTGCCAGCCAGGGACCGTCTGAGCAGGGCAGCCTTTGTCAGAAGAGGATTCCACACAAACGTGCTGTGAAGTTATGCGTTAACATATAAATACCATGACAGAAAGATCTCTTTTTTTCTTCTGATTGGTATTGGTTTAAACAGGAGTGCATTGTTCCAATGAAATAAGCCTTTTGCTTTGGCGTGTGGAATATTTGTATAATGCTTTTCCTTCTTTGTGTTTTTTCTCTTGGGGCTGAAAGTTTGTTACCTTGCCAGATTAAAGAGTAAACCTGCTAATCATTTTAAAAGGCTTAATTATACTTAAGCATGCGTGGCTTGCTTTCTTGCATAATTTATTTTACTTGCAGGTTCCTTGAGCAGGTAACTCTTTAGCTGGACCCTCAATTAGTGTTATGCAGAGTAGTTTGAGGGCTGGCTGTAGTTGGGAGGTGGATCTTCTGACTAATGCAAACACGTGTCCTATGAAATGCAAAGGAATAAATTAAAGATTGCTGGTGACTTTTGTTTCTGCTCTTGTTTTTCAGTTTCTAGGTAAGCTTTTGACCTCTTTGGTGCACAGCGTCATTTTATGTCACTCCCTGCATGACAAGACTATAATAAGGCAATGAGATGTGGAAATTTTTTCTCTATGGTTACGCTTTCATCTTTGCACATTAAAACTGACCCTTTAATACCTGCTTAACAGCTTTATTAGCACGATGTTTCATAGTTTATTTTTAATCTGAAATGTTTATTTCCTGTGTAGTTCACAACCACTGGCTCTTACCTTTGAACAAAGTCCAATGCTCTGTATTTTACTTTATGAATGTTGTATTTAATTCCCAAGGTTAGCTTTATAAAACGAGTGATTGTAGGGGAGCTTATGCCATTTGTTTTCCTACACGTGACATGATCTTCACTGAACTGGTCAAGCTCTGGGAGAAATTATTTGGTTGTAGTTAGTGCTGTGGTGCCATGGAGATGTATTCTAGAAGAATGACATAAATAACTGTGGTGGAAGATGCCAGCTCTCAGTGGGGAGATCAGTTTTACAGATAGTGATGCGCGCTTATCGTACAATGATAGAAACATCTTGTAAAAATGTAGAGAGTAGCAGAAATCAGTGGTCTGATGTAGTCCATTTTAATGCTCAATGTAAAAGTGAGAATATTTCTCCAGGAACCTTTTTTTTCCTTCCAAATATTTTTACAATCAAATACCTATACATTTATTTTTTTAATAACTTTTCCAAACCAAAAGAAACATGGAAGCTTCCCCCCATTCCATGAAACAAACTCCAAAAAGCAAAGTCTAAAAGTAAGCTGTGTGACGACTGCTGGGCTTGCCTTTTTTTTTGTTGTTTTTTTTTTGAGCTGTTCACTCCTAGGTAAATACTGTGAAAAGCATTTATTTAGATCTTAAAATAGAACCTATGAAGAATTAGTAAGCTGAACATTAATACTTTTAGGCTTTTATAGTCAGGTCAAGTGCTCTCTTCATTTTTACCAACAACAGCTGATACAAAATGCAGTTGCTTGTATTCTCTTGCTAATTCAGACTAGAATGCTGCTATTTTTTGCAAGCAGGGGTGTTTTTTTCTGGCAGAGTGTGCTGTACTAACAGTAGCAGGCTATGTAGCTCGTAGGAGTAAGTCTGGTTAAACCAAAGCTGCTAAGAAAGTGTTGCGCTCTTACTTGATAGCAGTTTTCTGTGTATCACAAGCTTTGACCAAGGATGTGATAATCTTTTTAGCTACAGCATCAGTGTCTGAAAGCTATCTGATATTTGTGTAAGCACCTCCTTGATTTCTGTCTGGAAGAAGTGATGATGTAGTTACAGGCTTCTCTTACAGTGAGAGACAAGTCCAAATAGTACTTGAGGGCCACATTCAGCCATGAAAATATACTTCTTTGGGTAAGATGCTATATTGGTTTGACTTGTGTCTGCGATGACATGGAGCTGATGCTCTTTGATATAGCATGCACTGTTTTCCTGACTGTACTGAGAAGATGGTGTTGGGTTTTTTTCAGTTGATACTTGTTGGGGTATAACCTAACTTCCGGGTGGTGTTGTGGTTGACCTGCAGTTTTGCTCCTGTGCAGGTGAAGATGGTTGTGGGCTCAAAGTCCTCACCTGTATCTTGCAGTGCTCCCTTGTGTGCCTGCGAGACTGAATTCCCCTGGAGCTCCTCAGAAGAGATTCCTAGAGTTATTCAGGTTATTGTGTGACAGGTGTATGGCTGTGGAAGTTGTAGTGCATCTGCAGTGCTGACTGCTGGTATTTGTTTGATTGTGGGCTTGCAATTTTCCAGGGTATTCTGGGTATAGAAACCTGCAATAACCCATCTAGTTCCATAGGGCTGTGCACATGGAGAAATCTCCAATGCAAAAGTGGCTTAATTTTACTGGTGTAGGAACAATTTGAAGGAAACGGAGTGATCTGATTATGTGAAGAAACTTTCTCTGGTCATAGCAGCCCCTGGCTACTGAAAACCTTGCAGCTAAGGTTATTCCTCAGAAGATGTGAGGGGGCGGAAAGCTGTGTATGGGATCGAGCCTCCTGTGTGAGAAATGTCACTCTCTTACTAGAGAACATCGCTGTGCCTCCTCTTTGTTTGCTGTAGCCAGATCTGGCTCTTTCCCCTGCCCCCAGGCCTCACATACTTATGAGAGTTGTGACTTCAAGCCAAATTTTGCACAGTAAAGACAGCCTGACACGCTTGTGGTTAGATGCCTCCGTTGTTGTGAGGCTCCATTACAATTTGGCCTTTGTTGCTGTAGCTGTAGACTCAGCTAGCTGGGGATCACGCGGCTGCTTTGCTCTCTTTATTGCACTCCAGGTTCGCTTATTCTGTTCCTCAGTAGTTTGTGGATATCACTTATTTCTGTGCCTGTTATATCATGGAATACTCTGCTTTCCATTCCTGGTAAAGCTTTTGGGCAACTGTATTTATTTATAGGTATTGCTGTGAGAAGAAGGGAGAAATATGCTAATTTATTAATAGTTAGCAATTAATCGTGAGGGCCTGGTGTTTTTTTTTTTATAGCTATCTTGCTTACCCAGGGAGATTTCAACAAGGTCAGTCATGTTAACTGCGAACTATTAGCTGTCTTTTCATGTTCACAATCGGCTCTGTCTATTTGCCATTAAGTTGCTGTTCGGTCTATGTTAACCAAACATCAGGAAGTCTGAAAGCTGAATGCTGTCAGCATGATGTCTTGGAAAGCAACATTGTAAATGGTAAAATCATAACAGGCATTAGTCAGAAGTGGACTTTAACCTTTGTAGGAGAATGTGTGAAACTCTAACAAGGAATTTTAGGATACAAGGTAGTAGGTGGTACAAGGTAGGGTAGAACCTAAACGTAGTTAGCAGTGTTAAGAGTTAAGATGCTGGCACAGTATTAAAAAACTAGAGATGTAAGGTGATCTACTTATTAAAAGAAATTTCTTCTAACAGCTCAGTAGAAGGTGCTGAGTTTGGCCAGTGGGTCAGTTACTTTTGCTTCTTTATAGCTTTTCCTTGAGTGACAGGCCATCTTTTGTATCTGTTGTTGGAGACTTCTGTAGGAAAAGCCTAATTTTTGATGAAATGTTGTGTGTGTGTCAGATTTTCATAATTCTTGTTATGTGCTCATTCCTTCCACTTCTGCCTGAGACCGCGTGTTTTCAGCATGTAAATCCTCTTGGCTGAAGTTCATGCCTCTGTACACTGTCTAGCACAAGACAAAGTACAGGGCGCTGGATAAAATGCATGTTGAAATTTGTCATGATGTTTTTATTTTCTTAAGTAAAAGAGCATGACAAAAGGCTGTTATCCAACAGATGCTACCAGATGAGTTGCAGTTATGAGTGATGCGTGCGTACAGCCTGTCAGCAAGTATTCAAAAGTATGTGGGTTTTTTGGGTGGCGTTTGTTCTTTCCTTTTGATTTCTTAAATCTAAACTTCTGGATTGCCTGGTTTAAGTCATGGTCTAACAGATGAGCTCCTTACAGGCACGTCAAACAGATGATGACTAGCGAGTTAGGGGTGGCAGAAGATGTGGCGAGACTGCTCAGTCTTCAGTTTGCTGTATTGTCTTGGGACAAGATTTTCACTTACAGGGAAGCTTCATGCAGAAGGTATGTTAATGATTAAATTCAAACAGTGCCTCTGTGAATTAAATGGAAAAAATTCATTAACATTGTGGTTTTTTTATATAAAGTGATGTTATTGTTCTTAATTTGTACCTCGCATTTTTATAACAACTTTGCAGAGTCAGGTCTTGCCCCCAGAGAGGGATGGTGTTTCTGCTGTGTCTTCTCACTCTACCCTCTGTATGTGTAAGTCCTGTAGGGCGGTACTGATGTTTCCAAGGCTAATCTGGGGAGAGGAGAAGAAGGGTGGATAGCAGTTAGTGGAGCTGGGGCCTCTATAGCAAACTCATGTATTTATGGTAGTTTTTCAGGACCCAGCTCCTTGTGATTGCAGGATGACGCACAGACTTTAGTGTTTGTCCACAGGGCTGCAGTAAGAGATAGAAAAACAAAATAAAAATGCTGTTTGACTGTGGATATCTTTCTGATATTAGTCAAGGTGTATAATCCTTTTGTCATTTGGGCTCTCTTCCCAGAGTGAGATGATTTCTGAGGCAGTCAGTTAGATTCCTGGGCCACCCTTCATTTGCACAAGGAGATAGGGGCAGGCACATGGAAACCTGCAGTCAAATCTTTGCAGAGTAACCTGCAGTCAAATCTTTGCAGAGTACAAGCAACAACATTTCACAGTTTGGAGGATCTGCAGGAGGTTCACAAAACCAGCCTGATCTGTTCTACTGGGTTTAAACATTCATTACCTATTAAAATAGAGACTTATGTTGTTATGAAATGTAAGTAATTTTCAGCAAACATCACACATGCTGGACAAAACCAAGCATCTGTGTTTGATTTGGTGAGATCAAATCACTGACCTCTGTAACTTTAGTCTATAGACATGCATTCAGTATCTGGCTGAATTATGTTGTAATATTGCATCAGTGGTGAATTAGCATAGTTTCTTGTACGTGCTTCTCCAATACTCTTTTACATGAAGCCAGTTCTTTGTCACTGTAATGACAAAATCTCTTTAGTTTTTCGGACTTTCTTATACTAGTTGTTAGGTGTAGGTAAGCAAAACATCTGGTGTGCTGTTGCAGTCAAAGCTCTGTGGCATAAGTGTGATCTTATCTTGTTCCTTGATCAAAGGAGAGAACTCCATTTAAAACTTAATTGGTGCTCATCAAGCTAAGGCTTCTGCTAAAGCAAGTGTTGGTACATGCTTCTAGGCTAATGATCCTGGTGCCTCTGTCTTGTGTATGCAAAATGAATGTTGCTTAGGTTGCTATCCTTTTATCATTAGTATCTTTTCTTATCTCACAGTCTTGTCTTGCTGGAATGAAGTTTGCTTTATGAAAATCTTTGCAATATGCCCATATTGTCATCAAGTAAAATATATCTTGTCTGATATAGATGCTCCTGGCACGGGCTAGGGCTCAGGGTATTGTTGCCATTGGATATATTGTGAGTTTATATTGTGGCTGGTGAGGCAGTCTGATTTAGAGCTTGTGTTGGGCTTTCCATCTTCTCTAGCTTTTAAAAGACCTTTATCTAATAAGAGAGGATTTCTGCCTTCTGTTTTGATACTACTGCTATTGTCAATTCCAAAATGAGCTGCAGGTCTTGGCAGTACTTTTTTCCTCCTGAACTAGCATTGTGAGAGCTGTGTCCTTGCTGTGATGGGCAAAAGGCTACTCTTTGGTGACAGGTGGACATGTAAATAGAAGAATGAAAATCTACCAGTCTGTTTCATCTGGACAGCAATATCATAATTTCAGTGCCTTGAAAATTTAATTTTGAGTTGGCTGCTATCCTACTGCTGCAGGAGGCAGAATGCTGTACCTGAGCAGGTATCTTAGCACTGCACAGCTGAGAGCTTGTGTGCTTGGGGGTGGGAACAATAAGGGATGGAGACTTCCCCTCCTCCCTCCCCACATAGGACTTCCCCTGAGGAAGGAGAGCTACAAGAGCAAGTTGAGACATGCCTGAAGAATGTTGATTGAAATACATGTTCAGGGACCAGGGGATGGAGCTGTGCCTGGAGAGTAGTGTAGAGGAAAAGTGGGAACTTAATAAAATGTAGATACCTACTCTTACTTGAGTGGGTTTGGGATTTTTTTCTTGTTTTTCTTTTTCTCCCTGAATAGTTCTAGTTGTGATGGGTGAGTGAAACAGTGAATACACATCCTTTGCAAGGTGCAGGGTTCTTGCTGTTTGTATTCTGTTAGCTTCACCAAATAGAATTTTAAAAAGATTATGGCAAAACATGAAACTTAGTGATTATTGGTATTGCTAACACAAGCTGTAATGGAAACTTTGAAAGGAAGAAGAGACAAATGATAAAATGCTATAAATTAGGTGTGCTTGTAGTATTGGTAGTATTCCATGTAGTATTTGGACTTAGGCTGTATTTAAAAATGATCCTTTTATCTTTTCTCTAACTATACATACTTCACGCTATTTCAGACCATAACACTAGATAAATAAATTTGTATGTGATCCAAAGAAGAACTTGGAAACCAAACCTGCCAATAACCTTTCTATTTCTTGCTGGTTTTGGTTGTATCTCACAGTAACACGTTAGATATCACTGCATTTAAAAAAAAATGTTTAAGAACATGGTTTGCCCTCAGTTATGATTAGGATTTAATGTTTATCTTGGAGAAATGTGTAATATTGGCTTTTGACTGAGAATGAGATTCATTGCTTATTCAGAAGGGTAGGTGTGGGTTTGATACAGCAGTGCCAGAGCTGGAGTATTAAAATGGGCTGAGATGGATGTGCTTCCGTAGCAGGTATTCACTGGCAGTGGGGGCTTTCAGTTGTGGGGGATCTATTTCTATGGTTGCTTTTATGATAGTAATCAGCAAAACATTTAAGAAGCATGAAACTACTTTATTAGAATATGTGTACCAGACTGATGTTGACTGATAGGATTCTAGCTAGTTGTGGTACTTTTATTCAGATTTTAAAAGTAGCAAGAGAAGATGACTGGGGTAGAGCCTTGAGAAACAAAATCTCTAGGGGCTGATGAAGTGTTCGCTTTGTACCTTGTGCAATTCTTATCTTTATTTAACCTTAACACATCATTACTGCAGTGTCCGTAGTGCTGCTCAGCCTTCACTTTATTCTTTCAGCACCCCTCTCAGTAGGAATTTGCTCTTATTTTCATTTTAAAGATAGGGAGTTAACATTATGAGGAATTTGGGGGACGCCTACCTTACACAGTGCAGATCCAACTAACCTGAAGTAGGTTATCTATGTAATAGAAATAGCATGAGCATGATTGTCTTGGCTATTTTCATCCCCTAATGCAGTTACATTGCTTATAAATGGAAATGTCTGTTTGGGCTGCTTCAGGTGTCCATTTATGGCTCGGCATTGTGGAGCATACAGTATAAGAAAGGGGTTTGCTTCTGGTTGTACAGTGGGTGGCATTCAAATCTGGATTAAGGCACAATTAATGTAGATGTGTGTACTGGAGTTCATCCCAGGAGGTCTATAGCAGAGGAATGAACCTTGTAGGCCCTGGTTCAACATTGTAGTTACTGGATCCTCTGTTTTCCATCAGTCACTTGAGAATGGCTGGGGTGCAGGAAGTCACAACAACAAATGAGGGGGCATGCTCACTTAAAATTTATGTGTATGCTTGCTTAAGAAAATAGAGCATGGATGCATTTAGGGTTGTGGAAATACTACTAGTCAACAGGCATCTGCTGTACAAAAGAGTTGTTGAATGTAATCAATGTGATCTGTATGGGGGAAGAGCTGTAATTATATCTCGTGCTACTCAGCATCTGATGAAAAATTTGTTATGTTTTAACACAGAGTTCTTGAAATACTGCATGTGAGAGTAATAACAGATGTGTGATACTAACTGTCCTTTCTTTTTGTAGCTTCAGTGCAGTATCTTTAATTGGTGAGCTACCTTGTAAAGCTACATGGAAAGATGAGCAGCACCACATGTTATTGCATGAAAAGGCAGCATCTAACAATTGTAATTGAATAAGGGGTGGCCGGTACTTCTTAGATCTGCGGTATAATTATAAAGACTTGGAGGAGCCTTCTGGGGCTACTTTGGATTCTTTTTACAGCAGAAACACTCCCGTCTTATTGTGCTAACTGTGATGGGAAATGAGTAGGAAAATGTTTTCCATTGATATTTCTGGAACCAAACCTTTGGTGAAGTAGTTAGTCTTGAGTATTTTGGAAGGCTGTTTAATATTTTGCCTACTTAGACCACATCACAGTGCCTGGGTTCTAAGCTAGTGAGTGTCTTTATATAAAATTGTTTCTTGAAATGAGGCGATTGACAATTGGACACTGGGATGTGGCCATAGTACCATTACCAACATTGTATGTCGGGTTTTAGTGTAGTAAGACTAGTACTGGCTTCTCAGGGCAGTGTATTTGGAGAGGAATTCCAGCTCCCAGTAGCATCAGTCCTGAGCTAGGCATGCATGGAGACTTCTATGAATGACAGCTCAACAAAAGTACTCACTTTCCAGAATGTCAGCTTATATGTATGCTTACAGGTTTTGCTCAAATTAACATGGCTTGGTTGCTGCAGAATACTGAATGGACTGTGTGGTTTATAACCCATGTATAATCGAGCATAATACATGTAATTTTATTGTCCAGTATCACCCTTAATTTTCCAAGGATTAAGAGTGTGTTGAAATGGTAGCTGGAAACTTAGTTAATTATTTCTTGTAGATTTACTGAGATATATTTTTCTCTTTCATATTCCCCCCTGTCACTTGGTGTTCTCAAAAATCTGTTAACTTTTGAAAACTAGTTTTCAATTAGCATTTAAACTATTTTCTTTCAGCCTGCAGCATCACCTTAGCAGCTTTGTTAGCCACCTGTATTTCAGGGCCCTTCCTAGAGATGCTTCTGGCACATAGGAATCATGCACTCCATGGAAGCTGCACCAATAAAGCTGTATTCTGTAACAGATCTTTTAGAAAAACCCACCAGAAAACAACAACAAACCCCCAAATTAGCTGAAATGCTGTGAGAAAGAAGCAACTAGCCATCAATTGAATTGACTGACTTTCCTACAGATATCTGATGGTGCTTTTACTGTGCCTTAAAAGTATCAGGAGGACCTGTTTGAAGCTTCAGCAGAGGGTCAGAAATGCCTACTAAGAGGGTAGAATATGTACTCGTGCTCTTGCCATTTCATAATCACAAAAAAACACAGTATGAGGATGTCAGATGGAGTGGCTGTGATAGATGTAGGGCTCTTTCCTGCCTTCCTCTGCTTCACTTTACATCTGGGAAGGAGGGAGGACTCCTGGTCAGGTTGGTGGTATTTTGGACTTGTGTATGATTCAGACAGAGTCCTCTGTCATCTTTGCCACTGTTGATCTTAAATGCCTTTGGCTTTCTTACAGTTGAGGTGTTGCACTTGAACTCTGGTGAGGTCTCTGCTGTTTTAGGAAAGCAGCAGCATCACTGTGTACCTGTCTGTAAGACTATGTGGAATAATGAAAAAGTGTCAGGTAGCTAATTGTTTGAAGCAATTGCTTTACATGTTTAAAACAATTATAAGAATATGTTGAAGCTGAGACATCTGGTGACTGCTCATTTGATAAATCTTGCTCTTGACACAGTCTGTTCAAAGGAAGCTGAAATGCTTTAGCTTTAAAAGGCCTATTGTATTGGGTGCCTCAAGGCAGGTCTCACCTGTCACAGGGACAATGTTACTGCTGCAAAGTTGTCTGGGTGGCTTTTTTTTGTGTGTGTGGTTTTTTTTTGTCTGGATAGGTGTGCTAACTCCATAACAGTTATCTTCCCTCCTCCCTGCTGCAGCTTTTATTGCTTTAAATGTACACTGGCTGCTTTTACTCTTGAGATCTTTGTGGTCAGTCCTTCTTCCTAGCCTTGCTCTGCACATCTTCCCTCACCTGTTGTTTGGAACCCAAAGGCTATTTTATATCAACACCTTTAAGCTTCCTGATCCTTTTCATATGACTGTGAAGCTCTCCTCAAAGCTGTCAGCTGTGATGGCATCAACTTTCTGAGCCCTTTGCAGGTGAGGGGTGATGGCTAGCATGGTGAAATGGTTGCCTATCCAACAGAGTGTCATTCCTCATAGATGTTCCTCTCTCTGTTTCAGTCTCACTTTGGACAGGGATTGGGGTTTTCGTTCTTGGGTCTTGAGGCTCCTGGTTTGTCCTGGCTCATGGGAGGGACTCCAATGTGCTATACAAAATAATACAAACAGTAACTTTTAAGGAACTAGACTTCCTGATGTAAATGTTGTGGGGATTTTTAACATGAAGTGTGCATCCAAGTAATGATAGTGTCTCCTAGGAGAATCCAGTAGTGACTCCTGGGGACCTTTCCCTGATGGAAAGAGGTATGCACCATCAGCATTTTTCTGTTAATGTCATTGAGCTTACTATAGTGTATTAATGTGATTAGCAGGTGCTGATGGCTGGTGATTCTCATGTGCCTGTGGTACTTATGCCTCCTTGGTGACTGTGAGATTGTAAGGTGCTAGTCATAAGTGTTCCATAACAGTGTAGGAGATTGTCATCTAGAAGACTGGCTATCTGGCAGCTGCATCAGCTGTTGCCTTACAGCGAGCTGCTCCCTGACCAGCTCATGGGCGTAACAGTAATCACAGCGTTCGCAAGGGTGCGTACACAAAGGAGAGGCAGATGTGAGTAATGGACTTTGCTGCAATCAGCCAAAACATTTCCACATGGTGGTGTAAGAAGGCAGCCAAACCAAATTAAAGGGATCACCCCATTTCTTCTTGGGAGCCAAGAGGCAGGCAGGCAGTTTTGCAATGTTACCTTTTGTTTCCACTGTGGGAACAGGCATCAGAGTGTTAATTACCAGAGTTCAAGAAAAGGAGCTCTTATGACTAATGAACTACTCCTTCAACCACAAAACCCTTGAAGCTTTTAAATGGCAAGCTCTTAATTGTGTGTTTGAGGTGAAGGCCCTAGGGTGGGGGGGTGTTGTGCCTTAGTAACCACATGAAGTTATCAAGCACACGGGCTTCATGGGCGAGAGATACAAACACGTACAGTGAACTGTTACTGCTTTTAGAAAATTGAATGACTTTGGGCTTGACCTGTGGAAGGACAGGATTTCTAGAGTCAGTAAAGGCCTTTTTTTTGTACCTGCTAAGGAGTATAATAATTACTCTTGTTGGAAAGGTGTTGACCTAGTTTCCCTGTGGAAGGGGCTGAACCTATTAAAGTTGACAAACCATGGAGACAGCCACCTTAGGAAGTGTGCTTCAAAGGACACGGTGCTTTTGTGTTGCCTGTAGTCAGTGGGTAATTACTGTGATTAATTTCAATATTACATGTGATTGAATGCTGTGTTTATACTTGCTTCCATTTTATTCCTTTGGAAGAGTATTTATCCATGCTGTTGTGAAGAAGTTGTTAGCAACAGTAAACCAGATGAGCAGAGGCTTAGTGATGGGATGTATGGGGTGAAGTTTTTTTTTTTATGTGAGTGGAATGAGTTGGTTGTTTTTTAAGCTGGGTTATTGCTTTGTCAGGGAGTAATGCTATGCAGTTGCCTCTAAGGGCTTCCCTTGACAGAGGTTTTGGCATGGAGATGGAGAGTCCAGCTGGGCTCACCAATTTCCATATCTAGAAAGAGGGTGTGAGCTGCTGCTATCAGCTCTGGTCTGCAAGTAAGCATGTGTTTTTAGTTTCTGTGGCTCTCATTCCAGCATCTTTCACCAGAACTAGTGCGTGTGTGGATGAGATGGAGAAACAGTAGTTCAAGCTCAGTGTCTGCAGACCAAGAGGTTGATGATAGTTTTATATCTATTAGAATCAAAAATGTTGGGGGTAAAATAAGTGCCTGTCTTCCTTCAAGGTGGTGCCAACCAATAGAACAAGGGGCAATAGTCAGAATGTGATGCACAGGAATTTCCACCTGAACATGAGGAAGAACTTCTTTACTGTGCTAATTCCCACACACTGGAACAGGTTGCCCAGAGGTTGTAGTTTCTCCCTCACTGGAGATATTCAAGAACCATCTGGATGCAGTCCTGTGCTATGTGCTCTAGGATGACCCTGCTTGGGCAGGGAAGTTGCACCAGATGACCCACTGTGGTCCCTTCCAACCTTACCTATTCTGTGATCTATTAGAATGAAAAGCATTGGGCGTAAAATAAATGTCTATCTTCACGTGAGTGGGGTGGGATGTCTAGAGAGAGTAACATGGGGACTTCTATGTTACCCTGTTTATTATATGCCCATAATGCTCTTCTGTGGATTGCTTGCTTTTGAGATATTGCAATTTATTTCAAGTTGCTGTCAATTTGAAATAAACACTAAGATAGGAAAATAATGTAAACAATTTTTGTGCTTATTGTGGTTGAAACAGTGTGACTATTTAAAGATCAGTGAAATGGTCTCTGAGTGAATTTCTCAAATGGAAATTTTCAATAGTAATTGCTCCTCATCTTTCCTCTTATGGATGTATTTCCCGTTTTTTCCAGTATTTTCCTGTTATGTGGTCTTTTTTCCAAGATGGTATTTTGTCACTTTGATCTTACTTGGGTAGGAGCAGCCTCATTGTCTTCTGACTGTTTTATAACAGTTTTCCAAGGATCTTGGACTTTTGTTCTCAGTAGAGATGATGCTTATAGAAGTGGCAAAGAGCAGAAAATGTTTTGATTAATTACATTAGTCCTTGCGTAGGGAACAGAGGACAGGAGTGCTTGGTAGCCTCTGTAGTGATAGTTTGGAAATAAGTTGGTACTTCACAGCGATCGCCATTACTTGTGCAGAGGGCACAGCTGGAGTTGGTGGGTTTTTTGATAGTTTTGGTAGAGAACACATGGGGATGATGCCATCCTCTCAGTAGCAGTCTCAGTTTAGGAATGTGAAGCCAAGTCTGCATAAAGAGAGTATCTGTGTGAGACACTTCTTTGCTGCTGTTTTGATAGCTTCTAAAAAACAGTAATGCCATTAGTTTAGAAAAGAAACCATCCTTTCCCATCACTTGCCCACCCCTTAACTTTCCCCACTGTTCCCCACCCTTTGTGAGGCCTAGTAATTAAATTTGGTGTAGATCAGGTCACTACAGTACCTATGAATAAAGAACGAAGGGATCAAACAGGCTTCAACCAATCAGCATCTTAAAAGTCCATTGCTGTGTAGTTAACACATAGGAGTATGCTCAGGGGCTGAAGAAGCTCAACCTTGTTGCATGTTCTCTCTCCCCTTATGAAGTAGCACACAGAAGTATTGCATCTGAATTTGTATCCAAATACATTCTTGGGCACAGTGAGCCATTTCTCATTATTTGAAAGTTTGAAAATTTGATCACTAGCTGGAGATTGGTACACAACACTAACTGTGCTTGCAAAGGTCCAAGCTGTGGATGTAAGCTCTAGCTTGAAGAAGGTATTTAATCTCTTTAGTTATCTTGGAAATAAGGCTCTGTAATACTTAAGATAGAGTATACATCCAGGAGAGAGGCTGCTCAGGCAGATTTAAGTTGATCAAAACAAACAGTGAACTGTATTTGAGTAAAATGTGGTATTTCTGGATTGAATGTAGTACCTTTTTATTAGTGGGCAAACTGTTTCATCTAAGTTCCCATGCCTTTCATTTTTATACAGTCTTTATACCCATCAGATGATGCTTCCAGAAAAATGATGCAGCTTTTAAAGATAGGAAAGGGGGAGGGGGAAAAGTAAATTTTTAAAGGAATTTTGTAAGCTTTTACATGTTTTGAATTAATGGCCCTAGTAAGTTCATTCTGTGATTAAGGTAATTATAACGTCTTTGAAGAATCAGGAGGAGAGCATATAATATTTCAATTTTGTTCTGACAAGTTATGTTGAAGACAAGTATTTGTTACCATAAAGTGGCTATGCTTCTTTCAAATCTGTTTCAAGGACCAGCAAAGCTTTGAGAATTCTACAGTGTTCATGAAATAAAACTCGATTGTTCTTCTCTTCAAGTATAATATAATGTTAGTCACAGAGCTACATAAGGCACTCAGTTTCATATGAAACCTTCCATTTACTACTTCTCATTTATTTCTACTCTTTGTACTGATTTGCAAAACCACTGAAGTTTGTAATAGCTGATAGAGAACAGCATAAAACCTCTGAGCACCAACAGGATGCAGAGCAGTAAGTAGAAGAAAAATAAGAAATTAATGTCTAGGTGACACTAGAAATAGAGATCGAGGAGGAGGATATTGGATTTTAAAAATTAAAAAAATCATTGCACCCACTGTTTTTAGGACAGCATTTGCATCCCTTTGTTTATAGCCTGTTTTTTACCTGTTTCGGAGGCTTCTGGGTTGAATTAATTCTTTGTGATTAACTACTGTGTTAAGAGTAAGTGGCTCCTTCCTTCCCCTACACTTGCAGTTTCTTACATGTCTTCATAACCCAAGCAAGAGACACTACATTGAAGAGTTTTGTTTGTATGATTTTATTGTTAATATATGTCTCATGTTGTTAGTGTCCAATTAAATAGCCGTATCCTTGTGATTATGTACTTGACGTAGCTAAAGCAGGATCTACATTGAGGAAAACGCAATGTGCTCTGAACCATCAATGTAAGTCTCCAAGAGGTATCTGAGGGGTTTGCTTGTTTATTTATAAAAAGAGCAACCAAGAAGAATGAGGAAGAGCAACTGGATTTGATCTGAAGCAGGAACACAAACCTGTCATACTGATGCAAAAGTTAATAGGTGACATTTTGATCACTGCTCTTAATAAAGCAGCAGAACTGTAGGTTATTTTTGGTGCTTAAATTAATCTTACAGGTTCAGGATCAGGGCCTCATTGTAAAAGGTTGCATGCAATCTCACACATGCACATGTAGTGCGCTCCCCAAGGACTAAGTTGTGTCAGACCTTGAGAAGGCAAGCCATTTATGGGATTTTCATCCCTTCATGCATCTGTTTTGGAAACACAGAACTCAAAGCCTTAAGCTGAGATTGTCCACTTGATACTCTCTTAGAAGTAGGGCTGTTAAATTGTTAGTTTATCACTTTCACAAATGTCAATTAGCCTTCTTTAAAATCCAATTCGGAGAATCCTCCCCCTTGGTTAGTGTACAGTTGTGGATGATCTGAAGTTTGATATAACTGAAGCTGGGAGTAGTAGTATTTGGGGTAAGGGAGAAGTTTGGTCCTTACAAGGTGAATCAGCCACTGGGTTATAAGTCATTTTCTGCATGGGTGTCTTACCAGCTTTTAGGAGGTATCTGTCTGTTCTTTCCTGTTTCAAGGGTTGCTCTTCTCTAACAGTTCATGTCCTTTCAGCTGTTGGATTTGTGTTTAACTTAGGTACGGGAATGGTGACTTTTTTCTTTTTCTTTTTTTACTTGATTATTGATTAATTTGTTCTGTATGAAAGCCAACCCTGATTTAAAAATTTAACATACAAAAAAATTTTTACTAAAACAAGCTTGAAAGTAGCATTGTGCTCTCTTTAAAGAGAATGGAAAGTGGTGTAGAAAAAATGCAATATGCGGAAAAACTGACTATACCTAAGAAATCAATGATGCCATGTAGACAAAGAGCATTGCTAAATGCATGAAAATAATGAACTGAAGTGAGGAAGCATTGCTTTGAAGTGTCAGTAGGCAAAAGGTGATACGGGTGGAAATACAGGTGGCTATATGTTACTGAGGTTAACTCATTGTGAAGCAAAAACACTTCCTTGTTCAGACAGCTCTGAATTTTTGACACCTTGAAGTTTCATCTTATGATTAGTGCTGATGTAAACTGCTTGTTACTGTGAATGCATTAACATTATAATTGAAATGACAAGACTTTATAAGGGAAATGACTAAATTGTCCAAGAGTGCTCCCATGTCTGGTGCTGTTGTGAAAATTGTTTTTAAATTTGGTCATGAAATAATTTATTGTAATAATGAAGTTAGAGAAGCCAGAGAAGTACAGTGGTAGGGAACTGCCTCTTGGTAAGTTTAGCTTTATGTGCTTCTTGGAAAACTAAAGCAAGGAGATGTCTTGAAGGATGGGGTGAAACTTGCCAAAGGACATATCTTTCAGTAAGAAGTGAAATGTTGCTTCACTTCAAGCAGTATTACACAAAATGACTGGTAACATCTGGGTCCCAAAAGACCAGTCTGACCAGCAACCTGGGACACTGATGTGACACAGCATACATAGCCAGTTTTGAACACTTAAGCAGTAAATGCATTTGGTGTGTCTTGAATATTTTGTATCTGGGCATATGGCAAGAACAGCGTTGTGTGGGAGGGACTTTGTCATTGTTCTGTGAAATAGCAACAGCACAGAGACCCTCTCTGTCTACCTTTTTACATTCATTTAAGTCAACGGTTCTTACTACAGTCCTGCAACATCTCCCTGGTTCCTCCTATATGGCACCTGTATAGTGTATTTCCCAAAATCTATGCCTTGCATGGTGCCATTTGCTGCCAGGCTGCACACTAGTGTCTCAGGGATGGTGTATGTTGGTCCATAACACGCAGCTTGTTCAGCCTGCTATCTGGAGCGTTTCTCTGCTTCACTGCCGTGCCTCCAAGAAGATACTCAGACACAGCCAGAGCAACTGATGGGGCCTTTCATTACCTCCAGTTTGGCTTTCTGTCACCACTTTTGCTATGGGTAGGTCCTGGAAGGTTTTCTGGCAAGGGGGTTTGATAGTATGGTGCAGGAGAGAAAGAAGGGGGCCTAATTCTGTAATTTCCACAGCTTCCAGAGTTTTTGCCTCTGGGGATCTAAATGATTTCATATTCCTGCTATGGATTAAGCTACAATATGTATTTCA
This sequence comes from Aegotheles bennettii, assembly GCA_013398125.1. Taxonomy (NCBI): domain Eukaryota; kingdom Metazoa; phylum Chordata; class Aves; order Caprimulgiformes; family Aegothelidae; genus Aegotheles; species Aegotheles bennettii. The sequence continues at coordinate 308,118 of VZRW01012153.1, forward strand.
CTAGAACAATAAAACAAAATTAAATTGTTTCCATTAAAAGAAAAAAAAAAGATCTGGTTCCTGGAATCTTGTGGATGACTCCACAGCTAGCATTTTAGGTTCTGTGCTATTATACTTCTTTAAGTAAAATGGTAAAGTGTTTTAAAGGCTTGTTTTTGAGTAAAAGTTCTCCTGTAAAAAGTGTGTGTTAGAACAGCGGTATAAAAAAAGAAACCACCCAACAAATTCAACATGTCTGTGTGAGTTGGAAAATTCTGGGAAATGTATTTCTCTGTGGTTCCATTGATTTAGTGAAAACATCTGTATCTGTTAGTACCAGAAATGCTTCTTTCAGGCTTCTCTTTGGGGCTGTTAATGGGTGTGAGGAAATATGCCTGTCTAAGTGGGGTCAGCAACCCGTCCAGTGAGGAGCAGCATGGGGGGGGTCTCAAGTCAGATCTCTGACAGACGACCTCTGCTGAGCATAGTTGTGCTACTTTCTGCTGTTTATCACCCATCCCTCTGCAGCTTTCTGCCCTCGTCCTCTGCAGTAATTCCACAGCCAAGATGGCAGTATTGGGTTGTGTCCTCCTACATCTTTTCCCAATTTACAGCTCATTGTACTAGCTGAAGCTGCTGCTGATATTAAGCTTAAAAGGTCCTGTTGCAGTGGTTGAGGCATAGAACATCGGTGCAGCTTGCCATCTCCTGTCAACGTGTTGGTGTTAAGTAGCTGAGACAAATGCATCTCTGGTGGTTCAGGGGAACTTTACCTCTGTTTTAAATAAAAGTGAGTTGGCAGTAACCAACTATGCATCTCTTTGTGCCGTCTGGGATCCAATTAAGTGAATGTTCTGAGGTCATGTTGTCCTCCTGAGCGTGGCCTCCTTACTAAGAGAGTGAGTCAGAGTGTTGGACCAGTCTGAAGATGAGATGTCAATTGGTCTCCTACCTAGGGTCTTGTTGCCACCTAGCTGCAGAAGAGACAAATGCTGTGGTATGCCCATGGGTGGTTTGTTTCTGAGGTAGTCATCCCATATGTTCTGTACAGGAGAGGGCATGTGGTGAAGTGAATTGATTCCCTACCAAGCCTAGTGCTGTATGGAAGGAGACAAAGAACTTGTCTGTATATTCTTCTCAACTGTAGCTTTCAGTGGCCAGATAGCACTCTGCTTTCATTTCTACCAAAACCTTAATGTGCATAGGCAAAGCTGTTATTTGCATCAATGGAAAGAACAATTAATTTTTCAGTGAGAGAGAAAACCAGACCTACCTTGACTACAGAAGTTGCGAATTCCTGTTAGGTATAATTTAAAATGCGTTGGCCAGCATGTCTTAAAAATGTACTTAATATGAAGAAAAAGCCTTAGTGGGGTGAAAAAAAGAATACTGGAATTGTCTGGTTTTCTCAACTTTTTACCTTTGATTTTCTACTTCCTTTGTTTCTTGCGGACAAAAGACTTCATGGTTCTTTGAACTCATGTGCATTGGGAAACAACTAAGCATCCAAGAGGATTTTAAAGCCTAGGGTGGAACAGAGTCCCCACGTTTAACCTTTGGCGAAAGTTTCATCGTCAGAGTTTTGACACAGGATGTGAGGATGATACTTTATATCACTAATAGCAAGTAGGACACATTAATTTATCCCGATGTATGTGGAACAGTGCTTGAGTGGAATTAATGAAGTTGCTCTATGCTGGTGTAATAAAATAACTTCTTTTGATGCTGTGTTTAAGCAACAACACCTTTTGATTAGTCACAGACATGAGTTGCAAGCAACAAAAAAAGACAGAAGAGAATTTTCTAGGTTGTAGGAAGGAGCTGACAGTGTTGTTAGACCTTTCAAATCCTGTTGCATCTATCTCTCGCTACAGCTGTTCAGTCATCTTTCTTGCCTCCCCTATTGCATGCATGTGATCTTGAAGTCATAATGAATGATAATTCTTTTACCATGCTAAAAGCTCTGCATTTGCTGACAGTGTCAGTCATGTCTTCATCAGCAAAATGATTTTATTAGTGATAAAAATTAGGGTATGTACACTGGACATGATGGCTGTCGAAAGGGCTTGTATGAATTTGTTCAAGAACAATATTTTGTATTAACAATTGTGTTTTTCTGCCATTGCAGTAATCTACTACAGTATGCAATGCCAATCTGTGTGGGTTTAAAATAATTTTTTTTGGGGGGATAAGTTGGTTATTAGATATAATGGTAAAAAACTTCAGGTGAAAAAGGATAACAAGATCTGGGTCATACTGGCTGGAAGTGTTTCTATGTCAGTGGAGAGCTATTCTAAACCTATTTAACTGCAGCTATTTTAAATGTAACCAACAGACAAATAGGCACACTTTACCATGTGTTAGTGTATTGGATAAAGATATGTATTCTTATTTAATTTTGGAGTTTCTAATAGTTCTTAGGTGCTAGTTGAACAATAAATGTTGATTAAATAGAAATGCTTCATTACAGCTACAATATACTGCCATTTTATTTGGTGTTGCCTTGCTCATGCTGCAGTATACATTAAAATAATGTGTTTTATATGCATTTGCTGAATGTTGGCTTTCATCATGTGTTTAATTGAAACTTTAAGTTCCAGGTCTATCTGCAGAGAACATATGGATATGCTCTGGTTCCATCTCATTTGTTTGGCTTATCAAACAATCTGTCAAAGCACAGAAAGATTGCTTTTGCAAGGTGTAGCTGGTCAGTGAGTGATGCAGTTGATTCTTAAAAGAGAAAACCTAAGCATGAGTGTTGTATTGTTTGAAGCTACTTCATTACATGAAACTTAATCCTTAATATAGACAGAGAATATACACCAAAGTCAGCAGGAAAAAATAACGTGCATCAGTTTTCTTCTTTCATTCTTCATCTTTCCCTGGTCAGCAGTCCTGCTCTGGTGGTGGCCGGGATTAGCAGAGAGTTACAGCTGAAATGCTGCTAGCAAGATATTATGCTGCTAGATGTTTGAGGTCATGAATATGAGTCCTTGTTTGTGGTTCCTGTTCCTTCTTGGAAACTCATTTTGCCAAGATGAATATTTGGGGTGGCACTGTGGAGCTTGGTTGCCTGGGGCTGAGTGGTGAGTCCTCACCAAGGGTTTCTCTCATCTCTTCCCTCTTCTTTCCAGGTGAGTCAAAATTTCAACCGTAGAAGCCGGATGATATTTAATGGCCTAACATTCAGAGGTGGAGTCACTCATATTCACTCTGGGAAGTGGCTGACATTAGGGAACGTGATGGCAGCAGAGCCCCGCTTGGATATGCCCACCTATGTGCAGCAGGGCGCAGGTGCCCAGTCCAGCTCTGCTGGTGAAAGACATGACTGCATGTCTATTTTGACCCACCTGCCTTCAAATCAGTGGCAATGTAATGAAATAGATTTTGTTTTTTCCTGGCATACTCTACTCTTTCATGTCTAGAGGGAATGCCCTGTCAAATTGCAAAAGGCTTTAATTTCTGTTTTGCTGTGGCATAGTGATTTATTTTTTCAGTGTAGTAAAGTATGACTGGCCTTGTCTTTATGCTTGTATCTCTTCTATAGAGATTTTTCTGGTTAAACCTGTATGCCATTACACTGTGTCCTGTTTTTTCTTTTTTTCTTTTCTTTTTTAGAAATGCAGCATGCCAGCACAACTCGCTTTTCAATTTCTGTAGCATTACATTTTAATTTTACCTTTAATTAGAAGCCTTAAAGATATGTCATTGTAAAAAAACCCCTATGGAAAATAGTAGAAATAGGTTTCTCTTCCTCTGCTCCATTTTTTTCCCCTGAATTCCCTGAAAAAGAGCTACTAAAAAGAAAGAAAACTCAACTTTGAGTTTTAGCTGAAATGCTTTTGGAATTAAATATCATTAATTCTTCATTTATTATAGGCTTGCTTTTATCTCAGTTTATTTTATGCTACCATTTGCTCATGTCAAATATATTTTTGTGGTCCTGATGCAAGTTCACTCACTGTCAACTGAAGGTACAATTTCTAAATTTAATTCACTCTTCCAATTTCCCACTCGCTGTTAATATCTCAAGCTGGATTACAACCCACGAGAGCAGCTGTGTGATTCACTGTGATCTAGTATTAGTAGGGTCTATTTTTGCTGTGTTTCTTTTATCATTCTGTACAAACTTTTGTTGTATCTTTGGCTTAAATTGGTATCACAATTCAGTATTAGTGTTGAGCCTTTCCTCCATTCCTCTCCCCTCCCCCCTTCTTTTTCACTAAATAGACTTCTTGCATTTTTGATAAAATCTTGTTACCTACAGTAAATACTAATGCCAATAGTAGCTTTCACTAGTGAAGAGAGAACAATTTTCTTAAGTCTTAGGAGAACAGTATTTAAAAAGAAGCTGCCACCTACATTTTGGTGCTGTGTATGGCACAGATGTGAAAGTCCTGTGCTCGGTGCCGTATATCTCAGTGTTCCATCCCAAATGTTTGCTAAAAAGGGTTGTGTTAAGGAGGTTCATAGGAAAGATGGCATGTTGTATGTTTCCTTCTGTAGATTTCCTCAAGCCTTCAGATATTTCTGTTTGAGTCTTCTAGAGTGAGACATGACTTCTGTGGCATTTTCTTTCTTGAACCTGTTCACCTTCTCCTGAACCTATATGGGTGTTGATCATTCATTGCATACTGCTATGTGAGGAATCACTCTTATTGCTTGTTTGGACCTGTTACATGCTAGCTTAATTTGCTTTTCCTAATTCCTGTATTGGAAGAGATGATACATAACCAGTGCTCTTTCTCTTTTTCTGTGCCACTTCTGGCTTTATGGGCATTTATTGTGTCCTTCTCATTTCTGAAATCTTTTCTGCTATAAAGACTTTACTCTTGCCTTTCCCATATCTGCTTGGAAATATTTTGTGAGGTTTGTCTGGCTTTTGTAGAGCGAGGTCTCACTTTGCAAACCTGCTGGAGTTCTTGTAAGGGTTCAGCAAGCATTTGGACAAAAGCTATTTTGACTCTGACTTTTCCTTAACATACTTCATGATTTATCCTGTGAAGTGTTGGAGCTTATAATTTTCCTCAAATTTACAGTCTGGACCATGATAATGGTCACTGCTGGAATGGTCTCATTTGATGGCTTTGTAGAGAGGACTGGTAAGAAGTGTAGCATAGCAGAAGGCCTGTCAGTCTGAGATTGCACCTGTATGAAGCAACTAAAGGTTAAACATGGCCTCCATAGCCCTTCTGGTCAGGATGGTTTACAACCCAAATTTACTTACCAATTATTTTATTACAAGGTAAAGCTTTCAGTTTTGTGTTCAAAAGAAGCTAGGGGATTTATGGGTGGATTTGAATGGAATGAATGGATTTATTTTGAGGTAGTGTGTGTGCGTGTGGATGTAGTCTGTTTTTCCAGGCTAAATGTGTTGGTTGGAAATGCTGAAAATAGGAGCATGTTGCAAAAGGCTTTCTGTGCAGCTGTCGGTCAAGAGGGGATTACAGAGGGGACAGTAAAGCATTCATTATCAAAGCTGAAGGCTTTACCCTTTCCCTCTGTCCTACTGTGACCTCCATGAGAGAGCTGCCCTTTGCATCCCTGCTGGCAGGCAGAGGCTAGCAATTTGTCTGGTTCCATCCCTGTGTGAGGCAAGGTGGGGAGAGACAAGAAACTTCTGTGATGTTCTGGCTGTTTTAGGCAGTGCCTGTCCTCAGCAAAGCTGGCCCTAATGCCTGGTGAGGCAACAGGCCATGCCTGCTTGGTTAGGAGGCAGATGATTAAACAGAAATGTGGAGGAGTTGCTTAAAATTGACTGAGAACTTATTTTATAAACAAGCAGATATATGCAGGGCACATTTTGTAATGCTGATAATAAGCAGCACTTGCTCTTCAATTCTGTTTTTATTTTTTTAAAATGATTGATACTTCAGATGGTGGCAGTGTTATGAGTGATTGTGAAAGTACTTGGATTAGAAAAATGGAATGAGGAAGTTGTTTTACCTTTGTTCACTAGACAGTAATTCAAAGATCTCTTGAAGGCTTTTATTTCTTTTTTTTTTTCTGGCCAGCTAAGGCCTTTGAGCTCTCTTGTGGCCCCTATAAGTGGCTTATACCAACTTATAACTAAACTTTTTCTTTGAAATTTTTCAAAAGTATATACGCTAAAACAATCAGGCATGTGGGTCCTAGAAAGTAGTTTCTTACCTGGCTCAAATTCTTACTCAATTAAGTTTCTACTGAGGGCTCTATATATAAAAAAATCATCCTTTTAAAGGACCTTGAATACCTTTGTTAAAGTCATCCCTGGCTCTGTTTGTCTGTAATATTGCAGGAGGAGAGTGGCATCTGTGGTGTTACAGTGGAACAACCTTCCCACTGTGTTGAACAATTCTATACTAAAGAAAACTGTGTGTTTAGTTTTCCTTTCTCCTTGAACTTTTCAGTTTGTTCCTTTCACCCTGTACCTGTCCTGCTGAGCTGAGCTTTTCACAACTGTCTTGAAGACCCTTTTCCCTTACTTTCATCTGCATCCTCAGGTTCTGGTTCACCCACTTATGAAGTAGGTTTTTTCTCTTTCTGGTGTTCCTTTGGCTGCCAGGATTCCCTCCTGCTTTTTTGTATTAATTTCTTCCAGTCCTGGAAACATATGGAGGAAATGAAGGGAGGAAGCTATCACAGTAACAGTTAGAAAATTATATGGAATATAAATGATAGTATAATGCATGTACCATGAGATACGTCAGAGATTCTCCTAGAATTGATGATCTTTCAATGCTTGGTGGGATGGATTGAAGTTGATGTGTGCGAGGAATCTTTGGAGACTAAAAGTGGCAAATGAATAGACTCTGAAGGGGAGACAAGCATAAGAGTGACTTTCTTAGATGGGAAGTTCAGATTTTTACAACTCTTGAATGTGTTTCTTAAGGTGATGAGGCAGAAAAGACTTTGGCAGTTCCACCTAGCCATTTATCCGAAGTCCAAGGGAGCCCCTCAAAGGGCTGAAGGTTTTGGCCGAACCTTGGTGCTACCCTGAGACACCAAATGCTATCAGTTTATTAATGAGTCACCCAACATAGAACAGGTTGAGTACGTGTTCATAATAATAAGGCTATATTTCCTTGAGTCATTAAGCAATGATCCCCATGGTGGTGCTATGTGAAGGAGAAGGTCTTGAACAGAGGAAGAACTTATAAGTACAAGTGGCTTGTGTTCCTCCCACTTCCTTGTGTCAGCTGTGGCATTTTATGATCTATCCTGATAATCTGTTCAGGTTCTGGAACTAAAGGAAAAAGATCCCCATCACCTAATTCTCCCTTCCTGTTCCTTCCTCAGTTCCTTGCCCTGTCTATCTTCCTTTCCCTGCCTCCCCCTCCCCACTACGTTGGAGTCAGTAGCCTCACAAGAGGAGAGTGAGGAATAGTGGGATGGTGGGAGGAAAGAAGAGGTGATGAGTCAGCTGGTTTTGGACCTGCGACTAATATTATCAAACTGTTTTTATTGCTTTATGGTAGGTAAATTATTTGGTAATGTCTATCACAGAAGTTGAGCAAAAAACCATGAGACTAGTTAATGACTACTTATAAACTACATGTCTCTAGTAGTTTGGGAGTCAGGTATGTTGATGTTGAATGGCTGACATCTATTAACAGTAGAAGTGTTAATTCTTTCTGAATAGTAAACTGATGGTTATGGCTTAGACCCAAGCTTCCCACTTAACCCCCTCAAAGTTGTGTTTTCCACTCAATTCTTATTCAAAATAACTTAATCTTGGAAACAGACTGAGATTGGTATCAGTGCAAATCTGTAAGTGTAAGCCCTGTCCTCATGTTTTTGCATGAATGCAAGGTATTGAATGTCTTCTGGGTTGCTTTGCATGGTGGTGGAAGGTTATTTTAGACAGAAAAGTCTAGACAGTTCTTAGGATCTATTGCACATCTCTACACCTGCCAAAATTTAGGGGAGGGAGTTTTGAGTTACACTGCAGTTCCTCAAAAGGGTTTTCACTGTATCAATAGCACTAACTAGAGTAGTCGGTCTCCCTCCCTCCAGAATTACTGCGACTGTTGTTGTAAAACTTGGGTAACATTCTGCAATTGCTATTTATATTTCAATCTTCCCTCATTCTCTAACAATTATGTAAACAGGAAGGATGTTACATTTTCTGCATGGTTTTGATGTATGTGCAAGGAATAATATGAAGACACATGCAGTTGAGACAAATGCTTTTTAAACACACTGAGCAAAAAATGAATAGATTAGATTTCAGAAGGGCTCTTTGAGTAAAGGAGATAAATACTGGTATCAGTTCCAGTGTCCCTCTTAATTGTATTTTTTTTAATGGAGAAAACTATTTTTTTACTTAGACCTGCTAATATGCACTATTGAAAATGATCTGGGATGTAAGAAAGTGTCTGTCTGAGTAATGTAGACTGCTTTTTTACAGTTTTTAATTCATCTAAGTTTTTAAAAAATACCCAGATTTTGCTAATAGGCAATGCCAAGTCTTTGTGAGACTCTGAAGTTCAGAGAAAATACATAGAGAGAAATTAAATGGTTGGAAGAAGGAAAAAATCAGCTGTTTATTTAGGTTACCTGTGGCATTTGAATGCTGACTTCTTAAACTTAAATATTGTTTAGTTTATTTTACTGAACTGTTTTAGGAGTCCTTCTTTCCTCCCTTCTCTTTTCCCGCTCGGAGAAATAAGAATTTTTTGGTTTGTATATGATGTTTAAACATTTCACTCATATGATGTAAAGTTAAACAATAGGCTATGAATGTGGTTGCAATCTCAATTAAAATGTTAAGATTTTTCCATATGTTTCTTGGTAAAAATAATAACATTACCATTAGTAAGCTCATCTTAAATTGTTAGTGAGTGCTTGCCATGAGTGTGTGGGTCTGTCTTCTCTTCCTGCTTTGCATAGTTTTGGTCACTTAATCTTAAATACATTTCTAACTGAGCGGCTGTTCCTCTGTGTTGACTGTTTTGAATTAATATTTGCGTGATTCCCCTCCACCTTGGTAATAGTTTAATTTGCAAAATATTGTCTTATTGTGTGATTATAGATATGTTGTTTTTAAGGACTCTTTTTAAAAATATTTTAGACGTAGCTGTACAAATTGTAATAGACACTCAAAAACAGGCAAGCATGAATTAAAAAAAGCACAAGATGAAAGCCATATAGTTGTCTTCCTTGGGGGCATAAATACATTTGTGATTCTCATGTTTTAGCACAGAATGAGAATCTAGAAAGTTGACTCAACATACAGAAAGGATAGTAGTCAAAAGCAACACTGCATCCAAGAAACATAAAAATTAAAAACTTCGATTCATGTGAATAAAGTGTTTTATTTTAGGTTTTTGTACAACTTGCCATTGCAAGGCTGCAGTTTCTGTTACAAATGATGGGAAACAGTGGTCTGCAAGACAGCATTAAAAATTGGGAATGCCAAATATGTGCACTGTATGTCAGTCTCGGTTGAGAATTTGTTTTAAAAAAATAAATTGCTAAACAATGAGGGCCAGATCTTTTTATTATTTTTCCTGGGAAAAGAGTTTGTATAGCCTAAGGGAGAATTTGGTGCCTGTGGGAAAGAGAACGCTGGGCTCAATTTTCAAAATTTATGTGGCCTTGCCAAGACAGATGGAAGAAACAAGAGTGCACCCCAAACAACTGTAGCCCTGGGAGACTCTACTCATCTTGCATGCGGCTTTTCCCATTCATAATTGTGCTTAAAAATCAAGCTGTGCTCACTAGTAGCTCTGCACGTGGAGGAGTTAAGCTTGTTCAGCCAGATTTTGATGTACTGCAATAATTAAGCTTGCCCGAGCCATGTAAAGGGGTGACTGTTAAGTGCCAGGGTGCCTGTCCTTACTAATTTCTGAGTGAACATTATGAAGGCAAGTGATGTGTGTTAAGTAAGCCTGTGCCTCAGAGTCCATGATCTGCAGATCTGCTGTGACCAGAAACTGCAAGGCAACGGTGACTGCTCATGCTGCTGTTATGAAATGAATATGTTTCATGTGACTCCTAGAAACCCCCCTTGTGATTTGCCTCAAATGTTTTCTTGGCAGCGCTTGTTTTCCAGGCTGCTACTGCAGCTCCGTGAGTGGAACTGAATGCTGGTCTTCTGGCTCTTGTTTCCTTGTAGTTCAGGATGCTGTTCATGTTTCTCATCTGCAGCGTTCAACATCCTGTCCATCTCAATGGCTTCCTTTTGAGCCAACGCAGTGGATAAACATCCTTTATACAGCTAAAGGTTCAATTTTTCAAAACTGAGTGGTCAAACAATGTAGCTATTGTGGATGCTACAAAGTAGATGTCAAATTTGTAGTCTAAATTTTTTTTCTCGTGTCAGCTGTTTTCAGTGAACGTGATGTATTTGTATAAAACAGAGCTAATTGGATCTGTTCCTTTTGCTCTAGCTAATATGTTGAAGTACAACAGAGCATTAAGAGCACTGCATCATCTTTAAAAGAACGCATCCATCCAAACGTTTTCCCTTGATTGTTGCTGTGCACAGGATCTTTAAGAATAGCAGAAATGAGCAGAATATAGAAGAAAACAGGATTAGAACATGAAGTTTAAAGGTTTCCCAGCTTTCATTTTGTTTTATTTATCTAGTCACTGGGGAAAATATACTGTAGAGTACAGGGTCATAGAATCACAACTGAAAATGAGGGGTTTGGGGATATTCCTGAGACAAAATACTCTAAGTGGTTTTAAAAATACTCCATAGATACAGAAGTAAATTAGATTTCTTATTGGTGTGTGCCATTAATTCTTAGCAAGGGGAAGGAATGGCTGATTCAGGAAGCTGCAGGGTCTCATAAATCCAGGGAATAGTGAGACTTGAGCCAAACATAATTTTGATTGCTTTGCCTTTGATTGTTCCGTTTTCCTCTTATCATTCTTTCAGCCCTTTTATATGTATGTGGATGGAGAACTGCAGTTTTTTGTGCTTTTGTTTATTTGCTTGTTTAACTAGGCTTTGGGCAAGATATTTGTTCTTGCCTTGTCTTGTTGTATTTATCTTTTTCTTGCTCAGTTATTGTGTGGGGGTTTTTTTTGTTGTTAATTTGGTTGCTCTTCAGGGTTTTGAGTTACCCTGGTAGCTGAGTCTATGCATGCTCCCTGATAGCTTTGAATACGCAGACACAAAAGGGACATTCTTGATCTACAAGGAGCATGTGGGTCATGCACTGACTTAGGTGACCCAAAGATCCACAGAACCTGTGTACTCTGTTTCTATGTCCATGTAAAATTTCCCATCTTCAGTCTTACTGCAAGTTTCTTTCATAATTTGGCACCACAGATGACCTTGCCTTTTGTGCCTTCCAGAGGGTTTGTGGCTTGTTTGTTGGTAGGCTTTTTTTTATTATTTTATTATTTTTTTCTATTTATTACGAAGTTGTGGAGGAGGAGAAGAAAAGACAGAAATTTGTCATCATATCTCCTTCTCTCTTTCTCTTTTGCTTTGATAGGCCTGGATGATTGCTTGCAGCAGTATGTCCATAAATTTGAACGAGAGAAGATAAATGGTGAACAACTGTTGCAGATTTCTCACCAGGACCTTGAAGACTTGGGTATCTCACGGATTGGACACCAAGAACTGGTTCTAGAAGCTGTGGACCTTCTGTGTGCACTGGTCAGTTAAGTTGTGAACAGACACACAAATAACTTAATTAACGTGCTCTTTTGAGTGGATAACTAAGGCAAGTTTGATAAAACCAGAATATCTGCATGACTTGCTTTCAGTTACACATCAAGGTAAAAGAAAACAGTAAGAATTTACTTAGTTCTTGTGAACTTTGTGTTAATAGCTCTATCTTTTCCTGATAAGAGGCAACACTAATTCATTTGGTTGCACTTCAAAAGAAAGAAGTTGTCTGCATGGCATTGTTAGGTCTTGTGGCTCCTGTTAGTGAATCACAGAATGTTAGGGGTTGGAAGGGACCTCAAAAGATCATCTCGTCCAACCCCCCTGCCCAAGCAGGACAACGTAGAGCAGGTCACATAGGAATGTATCCAGTCAGGTTTTGAGTGGAGTGAATTTGTCATAGAAGACATACTGTTGAAATGACAGCTACTACTGGTTTCTCACATTAGTTGAAACAGGTTTAGGGCAATTCTGCTAAGTGAAGAAAATGTTCTTGAAATGAGGGATGTTTTGCTAACTCGCTTAGAGTTGAGTTCAACTCTCATTGGATTCGGAACTTAAGCTGTCTTACTGTTGATATATAACTGTGCAGATACTTTTAAAACATACGTTCTGAAACGAAGAAATATATTTTGGATTGTTTTGCCAATGCAGGCATTATTTAAAGCTCTTGAAGACGTGTTTGTAATTCAGCGAATAAGTGCCAGAGGTGTATATGATTACATTAGGGAGAAAGGTGGGAAAGGCTGCCCGATCATTCCTCGGCCAGCACTGCTCTGCTTTCCCTTCATTAAACAAGGCTTGCAGCACTGAGCATACTTTTCTTAAAATGGGGAGTCTTTATTGCCTGCATGATATGTACTTTATTTGCTGCAGGTATCATTTGTACTTCATAACCAGGGACAAATTGGATAGTCCATGCTGAAAGAAGTGTATTTAAATAAATCTCTTTATACAACCTGAAATGTTTCCCAACAAGTTGATCTCATATTTAAAAAATGTTTTATTTCCTCTTCAGTATTTGATCTATCAAAAAAAATTTTAACATTTAACTTGAAAAATCTAACAGGAGAATGGTATTAGCCTGGAATGCATTTCATGATGTGGGAAGGGATAATCTGTCAGGCAAGTGAAGAGGTCTCGTGAGTTAGTAAATGTATTGTATGCTGTATACAGTCCTGACTGAAGTAGCCCCCAAAGGCACTTTTTTCTTCTTTTTAAAATATTAGAAAAAAATGCACAAAGCTGGATGAACGCCAGAACCTAAAGCTGTGTTTTATCTCCTACAATTTCCTTCTAATTTCCTTTGTAGACAAAAGTTTTGACCTCAGACTCGTTTCTGGAAATCCTTTGTGAAATACAGCTCAAGTTAATGCATTAGACAGAGTTCACATATTGCAGCTGGTATGTCCTTGTTCCGTTTTAAGAAAGAGGTGGAGGAAGAATTGTGTTTTAGGTGTGCCCTTCGTCACCTTCTTGATGCCCCTTCCCTTGAGTTTTTGGGATTGTTGTATAAAATCACCATTGATTTTAATTTCAGAGGGGAAGGTGTGTTAAGTTCTAGTGACAGCCGATTTTTTTTATTTTGCTGTCTCTCTGTGTGAGAAAATAAAGCTTTTCCCTATGCCACCAGTATTTGTTCTTTGAAAGTGTCCCTGCACATTGATATCATTTAATGGATGTTTTGTGTGTGTGTATATATATATGATAACATTTCCCTAACTTTTGAGGTCTTGAAATAAAAAGCAAAGAAACTATTTCGAGAAACTTTTTTATCCCCCATGCCCCATACCCCCTCAGCTTTTAACTCACACTATGGAAATGTAGCGTTTGCTGTACCAACCTGAGGTCAGGCTTTGAAAGTTGTTGTTCTTGGTGATGAAGGGGTGGGGGAGAAGGGCTGAGAGGAGGTTTTGGTGGCTCCCCAATCCTGGAGTTCTCAAGAACAGTTTCCCTTTTTTGTCTAGTTTTGCCTTGACAGTTTTCCAACTGAACTTCCTTCAGATTGGTGCTTTGGTTCCCTCACACCACAAGAACCACTTGCAGCTCTAAAGACAGCAAAGCAGCTGTCTTTGGAGCATCTTTCACCTGCAGTAACTCTTTCCAGGCATTGTACATAGAGACCTTTTTTCCAGCCTCAGAGGGTCAGTTGTAAAAATTCAGCACGAAGGTAGTCCTGTCTCTGAGAAAAGATAACATAAACACTTTTTTTGTCCTTTGGCATCTGCACTGCCAATCTAAAAATATGCCTGCAAGTTACTGTGTTTGCTGCCACAGAAAGTGAACTCTAGAACCAGTATAGCTGAGAGAAAAATGAATGCATCTTTCTCTGCTGCTTTGGTGATGAGGCGACGTTCCTTCATCTCCTCATAGCAGTGGCCACGTGTGCAACAGCTGCAGCTGAAAAGGCAGCAGGAGAGTGTGGGCAGGAATAAAAAGTGAAGGTTTCTTTTGAGCACACATTTCTGCTGCTTTCAAGCTGGTCTAGCAGACTTTTCTGACCAGGTGTTACAGATTTATTTAAGGAATTTATAGGACATATCAAATAAACTGAATTCCCCAGAGGGGAGAAAAAACTCACCAACTTGAGTGCTTCCATCTTTTTGTCAGTGACAATATTTCCTTAGGGGGGAAAAAGGGAATTGGGAGGAAGACATTTCTTAGTTGACTGAAGTATCTGGGGGAGGGGGAAACAAACATACATAAGTATGCATTTTAAACCCATGCAAAACCACAAAAGCAGGAGCAGGGATCCAGAGAATAAGCTTTCTCAGCCAAATAATTGGGACAAAAAGTATTTAGAGTGGTAGTGAAAACTGAATACTTAATCATCAATCCCTGACAAGTAGACTTGCCTGTTTGGGCTTAATAAATATAAAACAGTCCAAGCATTAACAAGAAACTATGCAAAAATAGTGTATGTTCTCTCTGGAAGGAAACGGGGAATCTGGTTACCTGGGACATGGAGAAGACTGAGGTACTCGATGACTCTCTTGCCTCGGTCTTCTCTGGCAAGTGCTCAGGCCACACTGCCCAAGTCACAGAAATCAAAGTCAGGGACTGGGAGAATGAAGAACCATCCACAATAGGGGTAGATCATGTTTGAGACCACCTAAGGAACTTGAAGGTGCACAAGTCTATGGGACCTGGTGATATATATCTGTGGCTTCTGAGGGAAAGGGCAGATTAAGTTGCTAAGCCACTATCCATCATATTTGAGAAGTCATGGCAGTCTGAAGTTCCCACTGACTGCAAGATGGGAAACATAACCCCCATTTTTAAAAAGGAAAGAAAAGACAACCCAGAGAACTACAGGCCCGTCAGTCTCGCCTGTGTGTCTGGCAAAATTGTGGAGCAGATCCTCCTGGAAACTGTGCTAAGGCACATGGAAAATAAGGTTATTGGTGTCAACCAACTTCACTTAGGGCAGATTCTGCCTGACAAATTTGGTGGCCTTATATGATGGGGTTGCAGCATTGGTGGATAAGGGAAGAGCAACTGATGTCGTCCACCTGGCCTTGTGCAAGGCATTTGACACTGTCCTGCATGACATCCTTATCTCTAAATTGGAGAGACATGGAGTTGGTCACTGGATCACTCAATGGATGAGTTGGATGGTTGTATCCAGAGGGTAGTGATCAATGAGTCAGTGTTCAGATGGAGATCGGTGACAAGTGGTGTCCCTCAGGGTTCCATATTGGGACCAATATTGTTTAGTATCTTTACCAATGACATAGTGGGATTGCATGCACCCTCAGTAAGTTTGCCAATGACACCAAGGTGTGGTGGTGTTGACACACTGGAGGTGAGGGGTGATGCCATCCAGTGGGACCTTGACAGGCTGAGAGGTGAGCTCATGCAAACTGCACAAGAATGGATTGAGAACAGCCCTGAGGGACTTGAGGGGGTTGATTGATGAGAAGCTAAACAGGAGCGGGCNAGAAGCATGACCAGCAGGTGGAGGGAGGTGATTCTCCCCATTTACTCCGCTCTCATGTGACCCCACCTGGAGTACTGGGTCCAGTTCTGGAGTCCCCAGCATAAGAAGGACATGGAGCTGTTGGGGTGAGTCCAAAGGAGGGCCACAGAGATGATCAGAGGTCTGGAGCACCTTTCCTCTGACGAGAGGCTGAGAGAGTTGGGGTTTTTCAGCCTGGAGAAGAGAAGGTTCCGGGGAGACCTTAGAGCAGCCTTCCAGTACCTGGAGGGGCCTACAGGAAAGCTGGAGAGGGACTTTCTACAAGGGCATGGAGTGATAGAACAAGGGGGAATGGGTTAAAACTAAAAGAGAGTAGATTTAGATTGGATATTAGGAAGAGGCTCTTTCCTGTGAGGGTGGTGAGACACTGGAACAAGCTGACCAGAGAGGTTGGAGACGCCCCCTCCCTGGAAGTGTTCAAGCCCAGGTTGGATGGGGCTTTGTGCAACCTGATCTAGTGAGAGGTGTCGCTGCCCATGGCAGAGGGGTTGGAACTAGATGATCTTTAAGGTCCCTTCCAATCCAAACCATTCTATGGTGCTATAAATATTTTCTCTTTTAATGTGGATTAGATTTTTGAATCTTGATCTATACTGTATGATGGAAGAATTTGGAAGCTTGAGGTTAAAGTGAAGAGATATTAGTTTTAAGCAATTTAGAAAAAAAACAAAACAACAAGCTACAAAACAAAAATAATGTATCTTTTAACGTTGTGTCTTTGATAATTGCACTGGTAATAATGTTCTGCCAGCATATTTGCAGTTCAACAAAATAAACTTCATAGTGTAAAGCAGAATGTGCATACATGAAAATTATCCTTTGTGGCTAATCCTTGTCAAAAGTTTTCATTTTTCTAGAGGTCTCAGATTTAGTGCTGTTTATTAGGAAATTTGAGACCCAAAGGTTTCTTTAGGTTGCATTTTGATTAAAAAGGAGAGAGCAAGAATGGGTGACTGTGACAGTACCTTCTGTTAACTCTAGTGTTTATATAGGCATGCAGCGAGCTGGATCAGCTGTTGAGCAGGCATTCAGTCTGGTTTTATTAATTTCTTTCCCAGAGCTGGTTTTCAGTTGAATCAGTCAGCAGATCCAGCTCATCACACTGCAGCACGTGAGCATGGCTGTGAAGGGGAAGGCGATGCTGCCCCTGGGCAGTAGCAGAGCTCTGGATCAGCCCAAGTCAGATCTGACACAATTTTTGACTCTGCTCTTTTGACTGTATTTAACAACACTTTTTAATGTTGGCGGCCTCACCTTGAGCAATTATTTGCTCGGTGTGCTTTTTCTTATTAAGTGCAATGGAGTTTAGAAAGAGTGTAAGCTGGTGCACGTGTGCTCTCTGCGCACGTGTGCATGCTGTCTCTCCTGCCAGCCCTGTGTGTAGCTCCCCATGTTAATGAGTAACAACCTGGGAATGTTTGATAGAGAGTGTTCTTGACCGCTGGCTTCAGTCTGTTTTGATGAAAGCAACTTTGATGTTTTAAATCAGAAGCAACAGGAAAATGTAACATGTTCTTTGGTTCATGAGCAACATCTAAAACCTTTTGGTTGGTTAAATAATAATTGTTAAATATTGTAGTTTCAGTCCTTTAAAAATATTCCAGGAGTAGCTTTGCACTTCAAGTGTGTGTCTCTGTGAAGGCTGTTTGGTGTGCTGCCACTCTATCAACATTCCTATCTGTCCTGAACTGGGCTACAGCTCCATCACAAGTTACATTAATCCGAGTCAGCTGCTGCTGCCACCCTCTCCTGTCCTCTGATTAGTCATCTTTTGTGCTTGCCCTCACCTGACCCTGAGGTGAGCTAAACCAGCTGAGAGCACACTACAGTAAAAAAGGGAATAGATTATTTTTTTTTTTTTCATGGCTTAGTTCCCCAAACCAGCCTGCCAAACAGACTGGGCACTGTGAATGCAGGAGTAGAAAAATAGCAGAAATAAGTGGTTATGTGTGAGGTGGTCAGATAGTGTCAGCTTGGATTGAAGCATTGCTATGTCTGTTGAAGGGACGTAATGTTTTCTGTGTACTAGAGCAAACAGGTCAAAATTGGAGAATTTGGTCACCTGTATTGAAGAGCTGTGTGCTCTCTGCTGTGCTGGATAGAAGTGGTGGTTTAGATATCTCAGTGGAGTCTCTGGCAGAAGTTGTAGGGAAGCTTGGTGCAGTGACTGGAGAGCTTGGCTTTTGACAGGCTGTTGGGTAGACTAGTTGTGGCCATAAGCTGGAGCCCCAGTATCTCCACAGGCCACACCTGTGTTGCTGAAGTCCACCTCAAAACTGAGAATTACTAGACAGAATTATTTAAAAACTAGCTGACCTGGGAAAGTTACACTGGACTGACCCGCTGTATAAATAAGGTGAAAGAGATGTGATAAAGAGTATGTGAATGTTTTAGGGCCAAAACCAAAATCTGACTTTGTATATCAACGTGTCCTCTTAAGTGCTGGGGCCATCTCTAATCGCAGACACCCACAAGTGGCAGGCACAACTTCTACACCTGAATGACAGAAAGATGTGGAGTAAATTTGTGAAGACTCTCTCCAGTCATGACCAGAGTGGTTAGGTGGTTATATCACTGTAAAAAAATTTTTTGTTTTTTTCTGTCCCTTTATGGAAGGAAGGGGGGTCCTCTAATTCCCCTGTTAAAGGAGAAGAATTCTGGCACATGGCTACTTTCCTTGTGGTCAGAGGAACTTATCCCACAGCCAGCCCTGTTGGTGAAAAAGTATTCCTCCAAAAACAGACTAATATGCAATGTCTTGTGAAGAGGAGAAAACTAACTGAATGATGCTCTTAGTTTTTTGGGCATGTTTCGTTGTTGTCAAGATTAAAAGGTGGTAAGTTCACACATGACACGGTGCAAATACTTTTAACATTGTTTAGCAATCTAATCTTTCCCTCACCGTGATCCTGGAAAATTTAAGGATATCCTTTGCTGTTGCAACAGTGGCATTTTTTAAATTGAATATATCCTCTCAACCCCTAGTCTTGGCTATGCTTTGAGGGCACTTCCTTGCCAAGAGCCCTCAGGGGAAGTTCTTGTGTAACTTAGATCCACTGGGATCTTGCCCATAAGAGGTGATAGCTACTCAGCTACCTTTAAAATAACTGAAACCTTCCTTACACTGGTGTTTTTGGGGGGAGAAAAGATTCTGTTTTGTCTTTTGTAACTTAATATAAGATATTTGAGCCTGTTTTATGGACACTTGACCGTAGAAGGAATGGAGCCATGAGCCAGCAGTGTGCCCTGACAGCAAGGAAGTCAGCAGCATCCTAGACTGCATTACTAGGAGCATGGCCAGGAGAGGAAGGGAAGTGATTATTGCCCTTTACTCGTTAGTTGGAATATGTCCCCTTGCACTCAAGTACAGGAAAGTCATGGACAAACCAGAGCAAGCTCAGCAGAGGGCTACCAGGTTGTTCAGGGCCTCTCCTGTGAGGAGAGGCTGAGGGACTGGGACTACTTCAGCATGCAGAAGAGATGGCTTTGGGTAGACCTAACAGCAGCCCCCCAGCACCTATCCTGAGTGGACATGGCACGAATGAACAGAGCTGGACTGCTTATGGTGGCTCATGGCAGGAGGATGAGAGGTTTTGCAATGAGAGGTTCAGACTGGATTTGAGGAAGCACTTTCTCATCCCAAGGATAGTCAGATGGTAGTTCAGGTCACCTAGAGAAGCTATGCAGTCTCTGTCCTTGGAGGTTTTCAAGATCTGGCTGGATAAGCCTTGAATGAGCTGGTCTGAGCTGGATTAGAGCTGAGCCTGCTGTTAGCAGGAGGTTGGACTGAGACCTCCTGAGCTTCCTGCCAGTCTGGGTGATGCTGTGATCCTAAGTGCAGGTGTTGGGAACCCCTGGAAATTTGGAATTGTATGGAATTAGGATTTGCTTTAGTTGCTTTTGTTTTTTGAGAAGAAAAGGCGAAAAAATGGATTGAATAACTGACTGAACTACGGAACTTAGAGGCTGGTTGCAAGAATCTGCAGCAGCAAAAGACTGAAAGACAGGTTTTTTTGTATTTTTGACTGAGTTTTTTGTTTGTTTTTTTTTTGTGTGCTTTTGGGTTTTCGGGTATGGATTTTTATTTTATTTTTTTTTAAGAAAAGTAGGAATTTTCACTCTAAAAGAGCTGAGCATTGCTTGGGTCTTAATTTTTGGAACATGCCCAGAGAGGTTATGCAAGGTGGGATAACTCAAAAGCAAAAATACTCAGCAACATATTCCTATATAATTGTCACATTTGCACACTGACATCAAAAAGAAGAAAATCTTGATTACAAAATTGAGTTGCATGCAAAACAGATATAATGTAGCATTTCTAGCATGTTTGGAAAGAGATGATCAGTGTGGGGCTTAAAACAATTGGGTTTTAATCTTACAGAGTGTGGTTTGGTTCTATTTGAATTTGTAAAGTTGGAGTTACAGGCAGGACTTACTGATTCTTTAGGTTTCAAAAATTTTTATAAAGATCCTGTTGAATGAAAAATATGATGTCTAACGGTTTTAATTACTATTTATAGTGCTAATGCAGTCCTCAGACTTGCAAATAATTGCACTGCTGTAATCAAGGAGCACCGTTACTGAAAACTTATGATCCAAATATTTATTCCAGCTTTTGACTGTGAAATTACATTTGCTTCCTGTAGATGTTTTTATCTCTTGCCAGATTAAACTTATCTTTAGTTGTGAATGAAATGTGACTTCGCTATTTATGTACCATAGTATAGAAAACACTTTAATAAAAAACAGCATTTGCTTTCCTTTAACAAAAAGAAAAACAACATAATCCTGTTACTTCAACTACATTTTAAAGGTAAATGACATCTTACAGGACACTGGGACTTCATTCTGATTGAAAAGTGTACTCAAATCTCATTAATGCCAAAAACTGAGGGGGTTTGTAGTATAGAACAAATCTTAGAAGGCCTTTTTGCAAAAATAAAAACGAAAGGAAAGGAAAGAAAAACCAACCAACCAAAAAAAATTTGGGCAAATCCTCAGGCATTTTATCCCAGATGAGTTTGTAACTTCTGTAACAAATAGGACGACTCAATAGGGAGATTTATCAAACTCTGTAATATTCCTTGCAGAACTATGGCCTTGAAACAGACAATATGAAGAACCTGGTTCTCAAACTGCGAGCATCATCCAACAATCTGCAAAATTACATCAGCAGCCGTAGGAAAAGTTCAAATTATGATGGGAATACCTCTCGCAAGCCCCCCAATGAATTCCTTACTTCTGTGGTAGAGCTTATTGGTGCTGCTAAAGCCTTGCTTGCATGGTTGGACAGGTAAGAATAAAAATTTTGTATTTTAATTTATTGCTAGATTGAATTGCTTCTCCTTACAGGGCAATTTCTAGATCTTTGACTGTAAAGATCTTCTTGGTCTTGCTCACCTTTTTTTTTTTTTGTATTGCCAGAAGGCCTCTAGTAGACAAGAGCAGGAGCTGTTTTGTGACAGCTGCTGCAGAACCAAACAGGCAACAGAGCTGGTTGGATGCTGGCTGGGATGCTGGTCAGGATAACAGATGAATGTAAACTCTCAAGCCCCTTGCCAGCTTTCCTGAGAAGGGAGGTTAGGAGGAGAGCTGCATGAAGGCTGGCAACAATGAGAGCTTTTATCCTTCAATATCCCTGCTCTCCAGCAGGTAGTTGGCTCTGTGTCCAGGCAGTGATGTTAACAGCTTGTGCCTCTCACCTGGTCCTCTCACCCTGTTGCAGGCAGGTTGCCCCAAATTTCTTCTGCAACTTGCGGTCTTCTGGCTGGCTTCTCTATTTCCAAACCTGCTGGGGTTACTTCTAACCCCTCCTTCTAGTCCTTCCAGCTGTCTAGAGGGTCTGAGGTGAGAGTCTTTAGGCTCTAAAGCTGCCCTATAATGATCCTTTTCTAAGATTGAGCCTTACTGCACCTCTGTGTGTAAAATGTGAAAATCCATTTTTCTTCTTTAGAGAACTTTTTTTTTGTCCAGCATGAATTTCGTAATCAAAGAATTGAAAGCTAGAAATCTACTCACTGACAAACCCAAGGGTGTGATTTTACAACACAGTGTGATCTGACTTGAGCATGTAGCTGAGAGAGCTGTAGTTTGGAAAATTGATGGTTTCTTCTGGTTTTGCTCTCCAAACTTGTGTACCACAGGGCTAGACATTCACCAGTTTTGGTGCAAGGATAGAGTGGGACTATTCAGTCAGGAATATTTATATTGTAAAACTGTGTACTCATGCTTCCATGGATGTCACAGTTACAGCTCTTGTTCTCACATGTTATTCCTGACGGGTAAGGTAGGATGGGAGGAGTCTGGTCCCTTCAATCTAAGGGGAATTTTCTCTTATTGCAGGACCCCATTTACAGGTATCGCTGACTTTTCATCAATGAAGAACAGAATCATTCAGCTTTGCTTGGATCTCACTACTACTGTTCAGAAGGTCAGCTGGTTTCTTTTCCCCTTTGCTTTCCAAAAGGGAAGGAAGGGGGATGTTTGGGGAAGTAATGTGCTCGCTGTGTGCAGTGCTAAAGGGAAGGCAGATCTGGAAATGAGAGCTTACTTAAAAATTTGAAGGTCGATGAAGGTCAGTTTCAATTGTCCGTTTTTCGGAGTTGGTTTTTTTTCCCACCTGACTTCCAATTTTGCTTTTGCTGGCTGTATCTTAAGTGACTGTGGTTTAAAGGCTGCTCATATCTTCTTGAGCTTTAACGGGAAGAGGGTTGGTTTTTGAAATAGTTGATCTTCATTTGAAGATTTTAAAGTTCCAAACAACATGTTGAAAAACAGTTATCTGTGCTAATTCTAAACAAAAATATGATTCCATTGGTGATTATGCCCATGCTTGCAGACTACTTAGGTTTTGTCCCATACAGAGCTTTTGAGCCATCAGTTGGGAAGCGATGGGAAATACTGCATGTAATGGAAGGAGCTGCCACCTTTATGATACAAATCCTGCTAGCCAGGCTTTCTCTGCCCGTAGTGTCAGACCACAGCATTTTGTTTCAAAACTTTCTGTTTATCAGCTGTGTGCTGAGCACTCGTATTGGTAACAGCTAAAAGAACACGTAATAACTGTGGCAGTCTTAGCAAAAGATGTCATTTTGCTCTCTGAATAATACTGCCTGTCTTCAAAATGGTTCTGACAGCGTGCCACTGCTTTGGCTGTGCAACATGATGTACAGGCTTTGGCTCCTGCTGAACTTGCTCGTAGCCATCAATCTGTGGCTGTATGTTGTTGGAACTTTGAGCCGTGTCCTGTGACATGGGTGCTTCTCTCCCCATTTGGGGGAAATGTCAAAGAACAGAAATGTCCTGTGAGTTGTCAAGCTATTAGGACATGCAATTATATCAGCTGGATTGTTGTGAAAGGATAGTGTCTGGATATTGTAAGTTTGAAGGCACACAAGTTTGGCCTGGTGCTGAATGCCCTTCTTGTTTGGGCACTGATTATGCTATTGCAGAAAGTCAGTGATTTGCAGCTACAGATCTGCAGATTATGAAGTAGAAAGTAACCGTTTCTAGCAGCAGATGGTATTCACCCAGGAGTGCTACAGGAACTGAGATATGAGATTGCTGAACTGTATTAATAAAACTACTAAAAATGATACCTAATCTGTCAGTTAAATCAGCCTTTGATGGCAGGGGAACGGAAGTTGGCAAATAAAACCCTACCCTTTTAAAAAAGCGTTGAGTACTACTCTGCCAATTTGATACGAGCTACAGTAAAGAATGGGGTTGGTGTATATGAGAAAAGTCATTAGTGGGGGAAGAATCAACACTATTTTTTACTGGGGCACTGCAGATACTTTAGAGGGATATGAAGGAATCCACTGATGTGGAAGAGGGAGGTACAGTTGAAAAAACTTCAGCTGAGTTTTTAGATGTAAGAAGTCTTTCTTATTAGAAAATAGAGTGTAGGAATAAATGGTCAGTTCCACTAGTGAAGAAGAAACCAGTGTGGCTCTTGTGCAACCTATGCTGCTCTGCATAGTCATAAATGATGTGTAAAAATGGGTGAATAATAAGGCAAGACTGGCATGCAGTAAGAGTCCAGCTCACTTTAAAGACAGCTATATACATACAAACCAGAGTTTACTTCACTGTTTTTTCAAGTTCTATGGCAAAATTTTAGGATAAAGTAATAATGCAAATAAAAATTAAGAGAAGCAGAAGGATTTTACAATACTGAGCAATGACTGCATGATGGTAGGTGACATTCACTCTTGATTTATAGAGATGCATTTAGGAGAGAATGATGCTGATGCACAACGTTGGAGTCCAAATTTGGTACTAGAGTTCAGGAAAGGTCTTGAAGCTTTTGGTGACAGGCTGTGAAAAGTGTGACCTCAGTCTCTGGTCATCACAACAGTGTACAAGGTGTTAAAGATTTATTATGAAAACATAGAAGAGAACAAAGCTGAGCTGTTTTATATATCCTTGGTGTGTCCGTATCTGGAGAACTGTATGCTCTTTTGGACTTCTGTCTTTAAAAGCACAGGTAGGTAGGAAGGAGCAGAAAAAGTGTTGAGGATGATCAGAAATATGAAATGGCTTCGATTTACAGCTCCTGGATGCATCTCTCGGGCATTGTGTGATAGCTATGCAGTTTGAAATGTCAATGGCAAATACCTTGGAATTTAAGCTTGCTTAAATGCTTAGGGTTCGGGTTTTTTTCTCCTTAGAAATATTGTAAATCTTGTTTCATTTTTTACTTGCTGGTTTAACTTTTTAAATCTGAGAATCCAAAACCATTCTCTAGTTCAGCAGTTCTTGCAGAAAAGAATGACAACTTCTGTAGCCTGTTACATGAACTTGTTTCAGTTAAAAGACTTTTGTACCTGGGCTGTGCAAATAATGCTTTGTGTGCAGTCCTCTGGCCCTCAGGAATGCTACCTATAGCGTATTTTTAAAATCACTTTTCATGCTATTTTTAGCAGTATGGTTTAGATCCGTTTTTTTGATGCCTGGGACAGAGGAGTGCCTGAATTGGGGTTTATCACTGTAAGGCAAGCTTTCTGAGAGTCTAGTTTTATTTTGCAGGGTTCTGCTTTTCTTGAAAAGTCTGCTCCTGTAATTGAATCCCATGTTCTCTTAGTTTTCAAGGTTTATTACTGCTTTCTATCAGGGCCAGAAAATAGTTGTTTAACAGTACATTTGAGCCCTACTGGGTGAAACTAATCCGATTAATCCCTGCAGCATGAATACCTATTTCAGTTTAAAGTTAAAGGGGCAGTTTTGCAGACTTTTCAGAGATGTGTTTACATGTTTATTCGTTAACATGGGACTTTTGTTCTTATTTTGTTTTTAGGACTGCACAGTGGCTGACATGGAAGATAAAGTTCAGACTGTAGTAAGTACATGTTTCTCTTGAAACTCAGCTGCCTTCATTCACATTTATTTTGGTCACTTCTACACAGACTGTACTGACAACAGCTTTCCACTGCTACACATACAAGCACATCCCACATGTAAATGTTGTTATGGGCCATTTTGTGAACACTCTGCTGTAGAGGAAATCGGTGAAAGTTGTGAACAGGCGGGTAGTGTGTGTAATAGCGTGGAGCTGAGTATTCCTTAAAGCTTCATTGCACAGCTTTTTTTTTTTTAAGAGAATTTAGACCTCAGATTTTCAAGGGAGGGCATAGTACTGTAGAATAACCATAGGCTAAGTAAACCAATTATGCCTGCTATGTGTATGTAGTGCCTTAATAAGAAGGCACTATGCCTTTTTAAGCTTATTCTTGTAAAAGAACTGCCCTGCCACAGAACTGAAGTTCTGTCTCTGATTGTACTTGATCTTGAAAAATCTTAGTTTTCAGGGTTGTTTGAAGCAGCCTTGTGACCAAACGAGGAGTGTAATGGAATGCTTTTTATATTTTGTAACAGTTAATCATCGCTTCCTGCTTTTGACATTAACCAGGCTGTGCTCTTTGATAAGGCCTTCCGCTAGTTCATAGATGCTTAGGAATTCAGTAGCACAATAACTAAAAATAATTTTGTCAGTAAATAATGAGACCACGTAAAAGGGAGTTTTCTGCATCTATCTTTTTCCATTTTACACACCCATTCTGGAACTAGGTATTGTTGGTTGGAGTTCCCTTGTTTGAGCAGTTCCTCGCATTCACACTTAAGCATTGTTTTGATTTATTTTATTGCTGCTCTATACAACTGATGTAAGACAAAGCAAAACAAAAACCGTTGAAAGTATTGTTTCCAGGGATCATTTTAGTCCAAACCAATGTCTTCGTACACGACTGCTCCCCCCACCCTGTAATTACGTATATCTACTTTGACTGAAAGACTCAAACCCCTTGTGAAAGGTGACTTAACTTGCTGGTGCACAGATTCTGTATAACTAACTGTTGTACTGTGTACTAATCCTCTCTCCCTTCTCCTTTAAGCTTTTGTAAACTAGTTTGAATTTCAGCATTGCTTTGGTTAATGTCAAGATTCAGAACACACTGTGGGGCATTATTGATATTTGTGAGTGTAGGGACAGCACAGATTTTTTGGCAGAGGTTTCTTTTTATCGTTCTTCTGATTACTTAGCCATTCTGCTAGTTAAAATTTATACAAGACAAAGCAGTTCTGCCTCTGACTCTACTGACATACACACACAAGGTCAGAATTTGCCTTTAGTTAAAATGTTGGCTTAGGATCAGTTATGTTTTGGTCAAAAGGAAGTATGAACCTTGCCTGTGTAAGCATTCCAGAAGAGGTCAGCTCAGGCACAGTAGAGAAAGGGATGCTAGATGGTCCTATCTTATACTGTAAAGCTTTATGCAGATAAGTCAGTGACCAGCACCTCACTTTTTGTGACACCGGATCAGTTTTATTCTCGTAGCAGAAATAAAGAACAATATGAAAAACTGTCAATTGTTCCCACAAGGAATCATCAAAATGCTTCAGTATTTTAATGGGTTGTATTTTGGTTAAAGCAAACAAGTCCAAAACTATTCTTTTTTGCTGTTTTGTGTGTTTACTTTTTTAAACAGAGGATGTATTGACATCTATTAGCGATGATGAGGTGGCACTAATGGAAACAGATTCTTTATACTAGATTATAGTAAGAAGATAAACATGCTGTAGAATAGTGGACCAAGTTTTAGAACTAATTTCCTTTCTCTTTTTGAAAACTGAAAGAGGAAGAAGCCAGGAGAGAAATTTTGTAACTGTTTTTTGTATGTTTTCGTTGTAGGCCAAGACTTTAAATGGCATTTGTGATAAAGCCATCCGATCAACTACAGATCCATTGATGAGCCAGTGTGCGTGTCTGGAGGAGGTTCACTTAACCAATATTAAACCTGGGGAAGGCCTGGTAAGGATTGATTCTGGACTGTCCTGATGTTCCCAGTGTTTAATAGGTAGCCTTGTGAGGCACTATGTGTGTGTATAGCAAGATATTTCAAAACCATTAATATCCTATGGGGAATAGAAAGAGGCATGAGGAGGAACTCTGAAGGTTAAAAGTCAGGTGGTGTGCTGGAGTGGCTGCCAGAGATGGGTATGCATGTTAGTAGGTTTGATCCCAAATATAACTTTCAGTGGTAAAGGGGTGCAGATTTGTGTCTGCAGGTTTCGGGCAGGGTATTAGGGCTTTTACAGATGCATGTCAAATCAGACATTTTATTTTTGCGGGTTACCTTAGTCAGCTTGTTTTGAACGGGGAAGGAGAAGGTGGTGAAAAATGGTGTTTGTGTTTTTGAAAGACACATGAGGATTTTTGAGGTTTGCTGTTAGCAGGAATGAGAAACATTTTAAGTGTTCAGTGACTGTGTAACTACTGAATCTAGTTTGTTCAGTGGATGCTGTATAGCTGAGTGCTAGCTATGAAAAACTGAGTGTGAAATCGTAGTGGGTTTTCTGGCTGAGGAAGAGGTATGCTAGAATGAGTCGGAGGGATTTTAAATTCTTAAGTGCACTTGAATTCCTCCTGGCCACGAAGGCAGAGGAGATGAACACTGTTAGAGGAAGCTTTACAGTCTTATTGTGCTATGTAGTTTTATGTAGGCCACTGGATTTCACTGAATCTGTCATGCATTCTTGAAATTATGGGGACCTCTTGGATAATGCACAAGCAGAGTCAGTCTAGCTTGGACTAAGAAATGAGGAGATAGGTGCACACAATTGAATACCAACAGGCAAACAATCAAAGGAATTGGCTGGAGAGGAAGGGGCAAAAAAATCTTGTGGCTTTTTTCCTTGTACTTCTAAGCAACTGTGGTAACTTTGGGCCTGCAAAGGGTACGTGGCTTCTGAATAACATCCAGTTCTGTACGGATCAACGTAAGTACTGCTGACGACAGACATAGGTAGGAGCAGTAAAGGAATATGGTATTTGTTCTTAAATGATGAAACTAATGTACTAGTCACCTCTTGCTGGGAAATCTATGTAATCTAGTTAATAACCTGTTGGTGACTTTTAATTTTGTGTTCATATGGTCAATACCCACTTCATCTGGGTTTGTTCTTGCATTCACAGTCAGTATTAACATATACAGCCACAAATACTTCTGCTAGAGCTTTTATTGCTTACGTCAGCATGGTGGTTGCAAAGCAGTCTGTATATCTACTTGCCAAGAGAAATTGTAAAAGAATGTGTAGGCAATATTTGTAGCCCACTGGTGTAAGTGTGCTTTGTATGGAGGGAGAGCTGGTGGCCATCTGGTAAAACCTGTAATTCTCTAGTGCAGACCAGATAGTAAGGAAATAAAGTTTTGTTCAAGGCCAAAGACAGACGAGTCAGGGAAACCAGCACTGTTTGGTATTGCCAACCAGACAGTGTTTCTAATTTGCATTCCATATATTAGCGGTTTTTTTAAGTCATTGTAAATATTATAATTAATTACAGTAAAAGTGATCTGTGAAGAGATTTAAAATGTTTTAAGATTAGACCACACAGTTTTCTAGGGAAAATGTGTGAATTATTAAATGTTTTTAATAATGTTTTCAGTCTGTTGCCAACAGTTCTTTAATCAGATAAGCTATGTGGGTTTTTTGCCTTTAAACTTGTTCTTAATTTTCTTCTTACATTTAGGGAATGTACATAAAATCAACTTATGATGGATTACATGTAATTACTGGAACTACAGAAAATGTAAGTGAAGTAAATGTAGATTAACTTAGGCTATCTGATGGTAGCTTTGATTGAGTTAGACTTTTTTACTACTTCTCCCTGGTTTACATATGACTTTCATGATATTGCTGCTTTAAATGCTGTGTGATGAATCATTTGTTTATCCACAATTTGTAAATATTTTGTCTCTGCGTGTTTCACTGTTAGTCTAATTAAACCAGTTTCTGCAAGTACATGAAGTAGTTCAAACGCTTGGCATTAAAATAATTGCTTTAATAAGTTACTGTATCTGCTGTTCTGAGTGCTTATGGTATCTTGCTTAACAAAGTCTTGAATGTATTTGCTCTCTGCTGGCAAAGGCAATCTCCCCTAATGGGAACGTTTAGGTGGTAGTGTGCTAAATTTGGTAATGAGTAATGAAATCAATGAGCTGTCCAGTGACAAAATTACCTTGCAGAGTAAAAAGATTAAAAAAAAGTAAGACTTTAAGAGCAGGAATGGTTGGCACGATAGGCAACTGTGGTTTTTGCTGCAGATGGCTGCTTGTTTTATTGTTACATTGAGTTCTCTGTAGCTGACACTTTATTAAAGGCTCCTGGGCAATAAGCATAGTGGACGTCTGGCCAGCAGCTGAGGCTGGTGGGTGATGCTGTGGTATTGAGACATGCCACTCTATAGAAAGAAAGAAAAAGGAGAGGTGGAACTTGGCTTTTGCAGCAATGCCTCTTGGAGTTTTTTTTGTGTGTGTGTGTGCAAATAGGAAACGCCAGTGGTTCTAGTTGTACCCTTGCCAAGTCCAGGGCCCAGTGAGGAGTGGGTAGAAATCTGTGCTTGCACTTCAGAGTGAAAACTGAAAGCTTTTATAGCTTTTATACTATTGCCCTGACATAACACTGTACAGGATCTGCAACAGAGACCAAGTCCACTTTGACAGCAATTTCAACATCTGATAAATGTGAAAGAATGTAATGTTGACTGCTGGCAAGCTCCCGGTGCATATAGATCTCTTTTTGGAAGCCAGGAGTGGAGCTGTGTTGCTTTATAGCTTTAGGTGTTAACCTAAATGTCTGCTTTTTTACGAGCACTGGTTCTTCCTTTGGGGAAGCTTTTTCCTTTAGAGCAACCACACTTGGCAAGTGACTGAGAAATTCACAAACAACTATCTTTCTGGTGGCACAGGTTCATTTAGATGACCTAGGCTCTGTCTTTGCTCAGTTTTCTTGCTAGGTTTGGAATGGTATCTTAGTAGCTATCCCTAGAAGCCAGTGTGTTGGAATGTAGTGGAATTGCACCCCAGAAATAATGGTAATGTACATTGGAAGGATTTGGGAAGTGCATGCATTTGATACTAGTAGGCCAAGAGGATTCCTGAGTTGTGTCGTCCTACTTGTGCTTTCCCGCATCACGTTGGCCTAGATCTAAACTTCGCTCTTTCCTCTGTTCTCACAATGTGATTGCAGTGTCTGCTGTGCTAGCTGGCACTTACAAGAGTCCTCTGTGCAAGGGTCCCCCACCCTCCTCCAGGCAGGCTGTTGATTGCCCAAAGGACAGCTTGAAATGAGCTTTGTTTTTCACAAGCTTGACTTTGGCCCAGCATTTTTTCATGACCTTGGTTGAATCATATATGCGCAGCCTTCCACGGACACATTTCCTCTCGGAGGAAGCGGGAAGACAATGAAGAAATGGGGTTACTCATGATAGCTGGAGCCTCCCACAAATTCCCCTAAGTTGTCTTCCCTTGTTGCACTATTTATTCCTACAGTTCCTTCTAATAAAAGGTTACTTGAACTCTGAAGGTGTGATGAAGGGAGTCCTTAATCCAGATGCTTAGTTTTGGAGTCACTGGGAAGAACTGGCCTGCTGCCAGGTGGTTACTCATGGGGTGGGGGACAAGTTGTCCCATGACCAGGGTGCAATATACCAAGGTGTATAGCCTGTGTGCTTTGGGTGTTGTCGAGGCTGGTCAGAGTTGGTGTGTTATGGCAGTGAGACACTTATTAAAAACTGCAGCGATAGCTGGTATATGGCACCAGCTATAAATAAATCTAAATTAAATATTGACATATTTAGCTGTTCCTTGCTAATGGCTCCCAGAGCTTGTTTTTTGTTCCACGAAAGTGATATTTTACGATGTATTATTATTAAGCACACTTGATGTGTGCAAGCATATATTTTATCTGTTGACCTTGATACAGGCAGATAATTTCACATTAAAGTTGGTAGCTATTATTTACTTTAGGAAACGAAAAGGTGAGATGAAATGGGTCTATTTTGTGGGTTGAAGGGGTTTTTGTCCTTTGTTATGTACATTCAAAATCTTAGTGTATTTTTAAAAAAAATTAATATACGTTTATTTGAAAAATAAGTTTAAGATAGTTGCTGTGTTAGGACCGAAGTCTTCTCTTTGGTCCTTTCCCATTGCTGTCTGGAACTACAGTACAAACTGGAGGCAAAAGGACAGTGGAGACCTTCCCAAGACTTAGGTACAATTTGGCCTGTGATAGATGTAGGCTCTGCCTTCTCCCTTTCCCTCTAGTTCCCTCAGTATCAAAAATAAATCATAGGTTGAATTTGTTTACATTTCTCAAGTTATCAACAGGTGTAATGTATGATCTAGCTGTGCAAAACTTTTCAGCAATGCGTTTCACTATAGGTACAACCTTTGACTTATCTTGGTGGGGATTGTTATGGGAGGGTAGAAAACATGCTGAAGCACATGTCTCTTGTTTTCCTCTTCGTAGTCCCCTGCTGATCGATGTCAGAAGATTCACGCTGGTGATGAAGTGATCCAGGTTAATCGCCAAACGGTGGTTAGTAACAAACAGCCTTACCAATTCTTCTCTTACACTTGCTCTGTAAAACTCACTCCCCACAGATTCTGAATGGATGGATCAGGAGATGGTTCTGGTGTTTTCCTGTAGAAATCTTTGAGGCTTTTTAACATTTTGCTTTCAAGATGAATTTTTCTTGGACTTAAAATTAATTCTTTGCAATATTTTGATAAACTAAATATGCAGTATGTTGTGTTTAAATGCTGTATGCATCATATCAAACTATTTCATGTTGTATTTAAGGCCTTCTTTAAAATGCATCAATGCAATCTACTGGAATTCAGATAAAAACAACTTAAAAAAAATCCACCAAGTATTTGTCACATCATTTGCATCTGGGAACTTAGATTAAAAAAATTACATTTTTGCTCAGCACAAGTAAACAATGCTTTTCAATGTGGTGCTTTTTTCCAAAAAAAGAGCTTTCCAATTCTTTTCTTTCTGGTGTTTTTGGATCTCTTCTTTCTTTAGGTTCATGTTAAAATGGACAGTTTGACTTAGGGGATTTGGGTTTTTTTCTAGTTTGTTTGCATTCAGAAAAACAATACCGAATAAAATATGTCTTTATTCTCTTCCAGGTTGGATGGCAACTAAAAAATCTGGTGGCAAAGTTACGAGAAAATCCTGCTGGAGTCAGGCTGCTGCTTAAGAAACGTCCTACTGGCTCCTTCCATTTCACTCCCGCTCCGCTAAAGAACCTGCGCTGGAAACCACCCTTGGTGCAGGTGAGAGCCTGCTGGCTCAACTGTAACACTGGGATGGGAATGCCTTGGTTACAACTTGAAAAAAAGTAATACCAGAAATGCTCCCAGGTACTCATGTTTAAGTACAGGTCAAGGAAGGTTAGGTGAAAGAGTTGTGCTCTTCTAGTTCCTAGATAAAAGGCAAAATGTTCCTGGCCTTTTAATTTTTTTTTTCTAAAGCGCAGATGCACAAAGGGACTAGGTGTGTTGAGCATTTTAATTGGTCAGTGTGCCACGGGGAGAACTTACCTGAGGCAAAACTGCTGATACATATGGAAGTTATCAGCATGGAGTAATAAATGCTTCCTCTATTTAGCAGAGTAATAATGTTTTGCTGAAGTAACTTAGATTATTCCATATACTCATCCTCTTTTTTAGTCTGGTGAAGGGTGGGAAAGAGTGAGTGTTGTTCAAGAAGTTATTTGAACTACTTGTTTAAATAAGATATGGTTGTTGGGCAATTCACAGGTTGAGTAATGAGCAAACAAAATGCAGTTAATAACTTAAATAACCATGTTGAGGAATGACATGTTGTATTAGGAAGCTTAAGGCTCAATGCTTACAGGAGGAAATAACCTAATTGAATCTAAACCAATTACCAGAAATAAGGAAAACCAGGGGGAGTTCTCATTCTTATTCCTGTTCTGACACAAGTCTTCCTACAGCAATGAGGATAGTTTATCAACCTGTGAAATGTCAGTAGTCATTGTAAGTCTCAAGGCAGGCAGATTTCTGTCAAACTGGGTAGAGGATGCACCTATTCCTCATCCTTCCTATCACCAGTGCCTGTGTCTTGTTTTTGTGGCATCATGCCTGCCATTTAATCAGAGCCAATGAAAAGAAACCACCACCCTGGGAGTTTTCTGGGGTCACCCAAAGCAAGGACTGTGTTACTGGTGTGAAGAGCTGAAGTGGGCTGGGATGTAGGCTGGGCCAAGCAGCATTTTCTTGGCAGAACAGATAACTGTTGACAGTTCTGGGCTCCAGTGTACTGCCTGATAAAAGGCAGATGCTTGTGCAGGAGTGCCATTAACTGAGTAGCCAGAATGAAAACCTGGGCAGGTCCTTGACCAAAAGGGGAGAGTGCCATCCTCTTTCCTGACAGAGGTAAAAGCATCCTTCAAGCCTTTGCTTTCCTGGAGGCAGACAGTAGCCTGGTAAGATGCTGGGGACATAGAAGTGAGCCACAAAGAGCAAAATGGCAAACTTGCTTAGGTGAACAGTACTAAATACAGTTTTATTTTGTTTCCCTTACCCTTGTTATATTACTTGATGCAATTTTTGATGAATTTTAGCATACTCCTGCCAGTGCCCTTGCCCCAGACATTGGACTGTATAGAATAAGGGTAGTGTGACCTGGCTTTGTAAGTGTTGCAGATCATATCTGTATTTAACAAATTGCATTCTTATAATGGATCTAAAAATAGAAGAAGGGGCTTTGTCACTGCTTTTTCTGTCTATGGAATTTGCAGGAAGAAATAGAACTAGAAAGAGCCAAATATTCTTGAGCAATGTGTTACCTGTGATGGGATTTCTGTAGGGGAGGGACTGCAAAGCTAGCCAGAATTGGGAGTGGAGGAAAATGTAAATGCTAAGAGTTCTTAACACGTTTATTAAGGATAGAAATAGTTTGTGAGGGGATGAAATGGTACTGAATTACTAAATTGTCTTTTTGTGAATGATAGATAAATCAATGCTCAGATGTTTGATAGCTGTCTAATGTTTCAGACCAGTCGTGTGCCAGCTTCAACCCAGTCTCCAGAAAGCACCATGGATACCTCATTGAAAAAAGAGAAGCCAGCCATTTTGGATCTGTATATACCACCTCCACCAGCTGTTCCATATTCTCCACGGTACGCAAATAAACATGCATTACTGAGCAAAATAACTCGTCTATTACACTTATTTCTGAGCTGCTTGCTATTAGAACTCTGTACAAATTACCTTGAGGAAATTGCAGATCTCACAGACTTTCTTCTAGTTGCTTAAATGCATAGAATTGCTTAACTCATGCTTAAATGCATCAGCTACCAGGATCATAATTGATTTTATTAATAGAAGGTTATTGTGTGTCACATAGATCAGACTTGTTCCCAAAACATGAGCAGATGTCATCCTTGGTTTTGTTGTGGGGTTATGTTTTTAATCGTGTTAAATCTGCCTGCATGTAGCAAGAAGTAATTTTTGTCTGTAACATTTTCCACCGTGTCTTTGTTTTTTTTCCTTTTTTTTAGCAAGTAATTCTTGTGGGAGTTAGGATAGAGGAGTGTTGCCACGAAAGAAATGGAGATTCAATTCATTCAACTTTATTTTTTTTCCCTGCAGTGTGAGCTATAAAAATGCAGGTCTGTGTACACAAGAGGTGCGTGTGGGGGGTATAGTATGGCTAGCGTTTGTTCTCAAGTCCATGTTGACTCATGCCAAAATCCTGCCAGCTGACCTGCAAAGGTGATGGACAAAAGGGCTTTCATGCAGGGGGTGCTCCATGACACTTCAGGTTACACGTAGATAGCCCAGCACAGAAAATTTTGACGTTTTGCTGCAGGACTAAGATAGGAGGAAAGCTTGCCTCCTGTCATGTAAGGCCTGATACAGAGGCAGGGGTTGTATTACTGTCATCTTCAGGGCAGTACTGAGGTGGAGAAGAGGCTTTCTTCAATGTGAGGTCTCTTTACTGAAGTTGGACCCGCCTTGAGCTGCTGTTTCCCTGTTTTTCATGTTTATGCATGCTCAGTTCTTAAAATAGTAAAAATAATCAAATTTCTTGGCATAAAACAGGTATGCAGAATTAACAGCTCAGTGTTGAATGCCTTGGTCTTCCAAGTACATTGGTGAATGATGTGCCTGTGCTCAGTTTGTTTATCTCTTTCCTAAAGAGTCACATAATGACATCCAGCTTCAGGTGCATTTAGACCTGAATCCCTGTTGACAAGGAAGGAGGTAGCAATGCAAGCTGTAAAACTTGTCCTGGATGATGTGTGGAAAGGGGAAGGCTTCTTGACTTTCACTTCTAAAGAAAGCAAACATGGGAAGCTGAGGCAGCCAGGAAGAGAAGAAAGGGCAGTTCTTTTGCCTTTTGTTTAGCTATTTAATTTCACCTCTGCATGGTTTTGTCTTCTCTTGAAACTGTGGTGCGTTTGTGTGGTCACTTCTTCCCCCCATCCCCATCATCCTCTTTTCTTCCCTTCCTGTCATGAACCTTCTTCAGTCCATGCTGGGGAGGCAGAGAACAGTGCCTGTTTTCCCTCCCCACAGCAGTCTCCACATGGTGGTGTTGTAGGAGAACCCTCCACATACACACGGTTGTGGTGTAACACTTCTGTGCAATTTTCAGTCCCTACATCTCCATAAATTGCTCCCTTCTATTCACTGAGCTGTAGCATTGTTCTTGATGGAGAGCTGGAAAAAGTGGTATGCACTGGCCAGGGGACTGGTGTGAATACTGGGGTGTATCTGTGCTTAGACATTGAGCTCTGTATTTTTATGCCTGACTTGGCTGATGGTTGCTTCAAGCTATAAGGTTGTGGCATATACAGGGAAGTGAAAGAAAACCCCAGAAAAATCTTAACTTTGGAGGGTAGCTTTTTTTCCAAAAGTACTCAAAATGACTGGTTCTAAAAATGGCTGTCCCTGGCCTTTGGAATGAGGGATTGCTCTGGGAAGGGAGTTCCTGCAGAAATTTCTCAAAATCATATGTGTATACACTATCAATTTTTTACTGAAACTCTCAAGGGGGTCTCACTTTTGGATAGAGAGAGAAGGTGATAACTCTCCAGTGGCAGTTATTGGGCTCTTAGAATGACTGAAAAGCACAGTCTCTCAGATGAATGCAATAGCTGTTGCCATTACACAGAGATGGATAAATCTGTGCACTCCTGTCGCAGCTCTGTGTACTGAACAGGCACTGAATCGGGAGCTTTGATACCCTTAGGACAGAAAGGTCTCATTTCTTAAAAGCTTTTTCAGGGGTGGTACCTCTACACTTCTGTGTGTTAAATTACTAGCTCATTAAAAGTGAATTGGCATGAGGGGGGGAAGCTTGCTTTTCTCCTTGGTAAATATGTTTATAATGAAGTCTTCCATCGCCTGACTTGGTTTTTTTTATTCAACTTGTTGGCAGCACAATGCCAGTTGTCAGGAGCATGACTGGAGGCTAGAAGTGTCTTTCAAATCTACTCATGTCTGTAGTGTGAAACTCTTTTAAGCCACTAACTGAAGTGAAATGTCCTTTCAGAGATGAAAAGGGGAGTTTTGTATATGGAGGAGGAAACAAACCCAGTCAGCCACTGCCTGGGTCCAAGGGCGCCGAGTCTCCCAATTCTTTCCTGGATCAGGAGAGTCGAAGGCGAAGGTTTACTATTGCTGATTCAGATCAGTTGCCTGGGTATTCCGTGGAAACAAATATCCTACCAGCCAAGATGAGGGAAAAAACACAGTCCTATGGTGAGTTCATTCCTCTTTCACTATTGCTCATGGGTTAAACACTTTGGTCAGTTTGGAATAATCTGTGTTAGTAAACTGCTTGTTAGACTTGATGCATATTAAGGGGAGTCTGTGTAAATGGTGACTGAATGAAATTCCACATCTGAAATAATTTCACTGTTTCCTTAAAGAATGTCATTCAGCTGGGCTCTGCTACCACGATTGGCTATTTCCATGTGTGTTTTGGTTATAACTTCTGGTCATTAGGTCCACTGCTGCTGTAAATGAGCACGAATGTGGCTGTTCAATCTCAGTAAATTGCTTTCTTATATTTCACCAGTGGAAGTATCTTGAAATATTTTTTCTGTA
This sequence comes from Aegotheles bennettii, assembly GCA_013398125.1. Classification (NCBI taxonomy): domain Eukaryota; kingdom Metazoa; phylum Chordata; class Aves; order Caprimulgiformes; family Aegothelidae; genus Aegotheles; species Aegotheles bennettii. Next base: position 345,115 of record VZRW01012153.1, read on the forward strand.
GTTTTAACTGCTTATTACTGCATTTGCTTAATTGTGAAAATTATCAATTTAAGAATTGGCACCTAAACGTAATTTAATTCCTCATAACTTTCTCTGTTTCCTTTAGGAAAACCTCGTCCTTTGTCAATGCCTGCTGATGGAAGCTGGATAGGAGCTGCAGAACCCTTCTCCAGGCCACGAGCACCAGGGAGAAAAGGCAAGATTTTGGGTCTCTTCCCTCTTTCTTTTCCCTTCCTGTCCAAAATTTCTTTTGGGTGAACTGGATTGGAAGTGTCTGAATTAGGAATGAAGGAGTAGTGTTTGTGTATTGCCAAACTGATCCAAGATGACAGTTGTTGGTTTTAGCAGGAATGCCAGATGGTAGTTGTGAAATTTGGGAGGCTATTCAGTACTGGGACTCAAACTTTTGTTGTTCTGTATTAGAATTCTTGTGAGCGTTAAAAGTAGACTATAATGGCTAAGGCAGATCTGTACTTTACAGCATAGGTTTACCATTTTGCTCTTGCTCCCCACCCCCCTTTCCTTTTTTCTGCATGTAATATTGATGATAAAACTGCTTTTTTGAGTAGTCTTTTCTGTTTGTTTAGCTCACTGTGGAGGCTATTGTATAAGCAAGCTTGTTCTCAAAAGCAAAATGCAGGGCCTTTTAGGAACTGCTTTTTGCTGTGTCGTCTTTTAGAAAAAAACATACTATGCAGTTGTTACAGAATGGGAGGGAGACAGAAGCTGATAATGTTGGGTGTTAGGTTAGATGGCTTTTTCTCATTCCTCTGCTGCCTTTCTCTCCCTTTTCCCCTTCTGCACCTGAAAGGCTATGCATCCTGTTGAAGTGGGAAATAAGATGACTATTTAGTTTATTCTTGAAAACAGTTATGAAAACTGATGTGTAATACTAGGGAAAATAGAAGCAGGATTCTATTCTATCTGATAATAAGAAGCAGCGATCAGGAGGGAAGCTAGAAACAGGTACCGAGTCTAACAGAACGATCACCAGGTGGCAGGGCTGTTTTTTGTGTGCATATGTTTGTGTTTAGTTTTGCTTTTGGTTTTGTGTTGGCTTTTCGTAACACCTGAAATGTATTTAAGTTCTGTGGGCTTGTATGTAAGCTGAATTGGCATGTCTAGCCCAGTAGGATGTATCTAGCAGCAGCTATGGTCAGGTGTCTAGGGAAGAGTAAAAACGGAGAAAGCATAGCAAATTGGTGATCAAAACCAGGGAAGTGCTTACATCTTTATCTGCAGAATTAATTTCTGCTGTCCAGGGTAATATTCTTAGCTTTTAAGTTAGTCATGAGTTACATTCAGATAAACATGGATTCAACTCTGGTCTATCAGAATCTTGAATGATGCATGATACAAGAAAGTTTGTTAGGTCTCACTCATGATAATGATTTGTGTAAAGGTAGTCCGTACTAGCAGTTTTGTTGTGTGTGAATCTGAAATTCAATAAAATGGTATCCTCTCTGTGTGAATTTCTTTTGTTATTCTGTGTGTTGCTTAAAAAAATGCTAAAGATGCAAAAAGCCATAAATCTATTGACAACTGCTTATCTTCAGAAGGGTAACCAAATTCTGAGTAATTTGAAATGTAACCAGAATCTTTTCATAAAAATAGAAAAAGCAAATGGAGGGTTTTGGAGTTGGTAATAAATGTTTTTTCTTCTCCTGTCTGTGCAGGTGAAGATGCCCTCTGCAGGTACTTCAGTAATGAAAGGATACCCCCAATCATTGAAGAAAGCCCTTCCACACAACACCCCCTCTCAAGACCAGTGTCTGACAAGCAGTTAATGAAGGGAACGGATTATATTCGAGGCAGCAGGTGTTTTGTGAATACAGACCTCCACAACAGTGCAACAATTCCTTTTCAAGAGGAAGGTGCTAAAAAATCTTCTGTTACATCATCCACAAAATCATCCTCCACAGAGCCCTCGCTGCTGGTCAGCTGGATCACAAGACTGAAATTGTTGACTCATTGACTATTGTTCACAGGACTCTTACCAAGTGCCTTAGCTCATTGGTCAGACTTCTCTACTTTTCAAGCTTAACTGATGCATAGTGACTAATACAGCATTCGTTTCCTGGAGAATCTTACATTTTTGCCCTTTTTTTTCCTGTGATTTTTGATGGATCAGAGGGTTTCATATTGAAAGGAGGGAAGAAAGATAAAGATCAAGTTCTTCCTACTGGCCAAAAGTTGAGGGCATTTATTCCCCTGGAAATGAGTATGATTTCAGTGATAGAGAGGCCACACATGACCTGAAATATGACTCAGAGGAAATCACTGCATTGCCATAAAGTCCAGTGGCACTTCAGTTGTCTCAATGCTCAGAAGCTGGTGCGACTGGCTGAGTGCCAGAGTGTGCAGAGCTCAGCACAAGTTGTGTTACTCTGCTGACCAGGAAAGATTAGCAGGGAAATGGCAGTTTCATGCAAATTAGTGTTACCATTGCAAATATTGCATGAGATCAACCTTGTGAGGAAGAAATGCTAGTGTTGCTTTTCTTTCTCTGACATCCAGAGATCTTAGGAAGTCTTAGGAAGAGAGTTCTCTTATTCAGAGACCTTGGAAAGTTGGACTAATTTAATTATAAATCAATCCAACCTGATATATAATCCATTTTATTGAAACCACAGTACAAATAAGGAGCACTGAACAGGTGCAGTGCTCATCCATAAATATCGATGGATTGCTGCAACATGCCAAGGAAATGCATCTGTAGAGGTGGTAAAGAATATGCATTTTTTCCTTAATTGTTTAAGAATGAGTTGCTGTTAACCAAAGTAAGTTTTTAAAAACAGTCCTGTTGGACTTAAGAGAACTTTTACAATGGTTCAGTTTTTGAATGATGTGTTGTTTTTATGAAAAATATGTGCTATGATACATTACAATTGTAAGACAACTTGCTATTTTCTATATAGCTCAAATTTTTCCCCTTCCGAAATTTTAAAGTAGCATTGGGTATTTTGGGAAGAAAATAAAACTTGTTTAATGAATGAAGAGGTATTGTTTATAACTGAATGTACATAAGATTGCTAGTATGCAAACAGTTGTGTTTAAAGTAATTTAAATGTTAAATATAGTTGTATATATTTTTTACACTTATACAGATACAGTTTGTACCTTCCTGTCTGTGGTACTGGGCACAGATTAGTTAAATGAAAAGAAAAAGAAAGTTTATGTTTCTTGCTAATTATAAGACTAACTATTTTCATAGAGGATGCATTGCCAACAGCCTTTATTCCTTTGATCTTGTTGAAGAAGAGAAGAATTTGTATTTAATAATTGGTGGGGAAAAAGGAAGGTTAAACACTAATCTGCACTTTGTACTGGGGCAGGAATTGTATGTGATAAGACAAGTGTTAAAAACCTACCATAATTCTGGCTGTAAAGACGTGATTGTTCTGCTGCAACGAGTTAATGCAGTTGTGCTACAGCCATGCAGAGACACTGGGTGTTAAATTGATTTCTCAATTATGCTTAATTCTGACTCACTCGTGGTTTAGGTGGGGGCTGGTTTGGACCTTTTTGATGAAAGCTGATTATAATATGACTGTCTTGTGCCACATCTGTCCACCTCCCAGAGATGGCAGTCTGTACTAGAGAAGTGGCCAAACACAGCTTCAGTGCAGCTGAATCCTAGATCAGCTTGGTGCTGCCTCTGAGGGAGCTGAAACTGTCACGTTGTAGGCACTGTGGTGTGGTATAGTCCAGCCCAAACTGACTGAAATGTTGTAATTTAATCCACTTCAATAACTTTAAATCAGAGATGCTGTCTAAACAGGCTTAAAAATAGTTTTTTGTTTGTCTTTAATGCACTGTTTTTCGTGGTTTAAAAACAAATGCAGAAGGATAAACTTTGGTGTATGCATTCATGCATATTGGTGTGGAAAAAGCTATGGATACACTCAGTTTCTTTGGGTTGTACCCAGGCATATTTTTAAGACATCGAACAGTTTCCTGCCTTTGCTCAGTTAGATTCTCTTGAGGTTTGATCTAAGAGTAAAAATGTGAAATAAGTAAAAAGTGAAATAAGCTTGCCCTAACTTAACAAGTAGATTTAAATCATTGCAGCAATGAGGAAAGAAGAATTTGTAAGCATTTAGGTAAAGCGATGCTTTCAAAATTTGTCATGTTGCCTAAATATGAGCTGATCACCCACTACCTGAAAAACCCAAAATAACCACCCAGGAAACCCAACCAACCAATGTCCTCTCCATTTTCATCCTCTCCATGCCCCAGCATTCTGACTACGATGAGTCAAGATGCTGAATTTAACCTTTTGTCAGTCAGTCATAAGGATATCCAATAGTTGATTGTCCAGGAAAAGAGTTTCCTTGTGAACTGGAGAAACAGAGGTACTTTTCTGGAAATTACCAGAAGTGGTATTGCAGTTTCACAGAATCACAGACTGGTTGAGGTTAGAAGGGACCTCTGGAGGTCATTTGGTCCAAGCCTGCTGCTTAAGCAGGGCCACCTAAAGCTGGCTGCCCAGCACTATATCCAGATTGCTTTTGAGTATCTCCAAGGATGGAAACTCCACAACCTCCTTGGGCAACCTGTCCCAGTGCTCAGTCACCCTCACAGTAAAAAAGGTTCTGTCCTCTTTGAACCCTCCCTTCAGATATTTATACACATTGATGAGATCCCCCTGAGCTTTCTCTTCTTCAGGCGAACAGTCCCAGCACTCTCAGCCTTCCCTCATAGGAGAGATGCTTCAGTCAGTCCCTTTATCATCTTGGTGTCCTTTCATTGGACTGTCTCCAGTATGTCCCTGTCTCTCTTGTACTGGACAGTACAGATCTGGATACAGTGCTCTAGGTGTGGCCCCAACAGTGCTGAGCAGAGGGAAGGGATCACCTCTCTCAATGTGCTGGCAGTATTTTGTCTAATGCAGCTGACTTTACACTGTAAATTAGCCAAGGTCATTGAAAACAGTCATGCATGGTTTCTCAGTCAAAAAGGCAAATAAGACTGGGGGTTTTTTGCCTATCTTGAGCTTTATCCATCATTGTGGAGGGAGTTTTGGCCATTGAAGTGTATGTATGCAGCATCAGTGTAGCAGAACATGATATACCTGGGTTTTGTTGCAAAAGCCACATCGTCACTACTGTGACCTTTCTGTGTGCCCTAATAAGCTACTTCTTTCTGTGTGCCCTAATAAGCTACTATGTCTGCAACTACTGCTTACTGCTTTTGTTTATGTAATGTTTGGTATGTAGGAGTCTTTCTCTGGGAAGCTGGTGTTTTATTTGCCTTGTCAGAGGGTTGGGATTTTTTTCTCTTTGATTATCAGATGGAAAAGCTCCAATATCTGTTCTCAATAGTAATAGGCTATTTTGGGTTGCAGTATGAACTATCCATACTGAATGCATGCACTCTTCCCCTGTCCCTCAACTTCTTGCAACTTTTTAATGCAGCGACTTGCACCTATAAGAACAAGCAGTTTAATACAGTGATCTGACATGTGGCTATATCTCTTTTTTGAAACATAAGGAGAGAAGTGCAGTTAACGACTTATGGGAGCAAACTCTACTCTTTCTAATATATATAAACTAGAGCTTTTTGCTTCCTATGCTGCTGACATTTATAACCATAAAGCAAATGCATCAAGAAAACTTAAAAGAAAAACCAAATAGATAGATGCAACTTTAAGCACTAAGTAAGGTAAATTAAACACCAGACTGATTTTTTTTCCTTTACCTGTATAGCTCTCTAACATACGTAACTTATATTGGCTGCAAGATTCTTTTAACAGAAATTTCATCAGCTGTTGTTGGCTGTTAAGGTTATGCACTCATTCACTCTAGAAATCTTGATTCAAAGTGAAAGTGAGTCTTAAATGATCCATTTTGTCCCCCTTCCTGAGAGAAAGGAAGGAAAAGAAGGGAATATCTAAGGGAGACATTTATTCATAAATAATCTTGAGTTCAAGGAGAAGTAAGTCCCCTCCCTTCCTGCATGGAGACGGTAGGAGTCCATAGCCACCTGCAACTCAGATATTTCAAGGGAGGATGACTACTCCATAGTCCTCCTCTAATAAAGATTGTTCTTAACCAGGATGGCCAACCCTAGCAGAAGGAACCTCTCATCTCTTCAAGGACTTTTCAGTAGCTGCTTTACCTATGCATATGTCTCACCAAAGCTTATCTCTTCCATCCTGTGGAGCCTTTTGCTGTGTGGAGTGGTTGGCTGTGGCTCTGAGAGGTGACCAATAAGCAAAGGTGTTTCTTGGCTCAGGTATGCATAAGTAGTGTCCAAATGATTTCTTTAACAAAGAAAGAAGCATGTAGCTCTTATTTCCTTTTCTTTATAATTGCTGCAAAATGTTACTAGAAAGGTCTTTCCAAGAGAACCGATAAAGTAGATGGAGGAGTCGGGCTCTGATCTGAAGATGGGCTTGGTGTTGTGTAGAGAACAAGTGTCCTGTTGCCACTGGATGATAATGCAATCAGTTGAATAAGCTGCTACAGATGTGCAGTGGCAGCTGCATTCTTTCAAAGAAACAGTCAAGTTCCTCATGTAGGAAGAGAAATAGAGAAGTTGCAAGGAACTGGTAGAAAGCAGATCTTTAAGAGCAGATTTTACGCTGTTCTATGGAAAGCACTAGGGCTTTAGATCATTTGCTTTCCTACACAGCCTCTCTTCCCTAGCAAAGAATAGATATTAAAAACCCAGCTTTCTCTCTGTCTGTGTACGATGTGCAATACTAACCAGCTGATGTTTAGCATATAGCAGCATGGCACAGATCATTTACCACTATTGTTACCACTTGGGAGAAATGCCACTGTTGGTTTGGGAGCATGGTTTAAAATGTAGGAAAGACCCATAGCAGTGCATGTCACAATATTTTCAAGCGTGGTTACTTTTCTCCTTTACAGTAACAGCTCCTGTTAGTTCTAGTGTATCGAGAAGTGTTAAAAATGCAGCTTTTTCAGATCATTCATTTTGCCTTTTAATCTCATTTGGAGAGGGTAAAATCTATCCTGTGTTTGTGGAATAATTTCTCTTGTCCACTTCTGCTATTTCTCTTTGTATTATATGAATTGAAAAGCAAGGAGGAACATCTGAAAGGTTTGAACTCCCAAAGACTAGTGCACTTCCTTTATCCAAGAGATTAAATTTGAAAGATGTTGATTGCTTAACTTCTTACTGTATATAGTAAATATAGAGGGTGCTCTCTAGTTTGGGGGTAAAAAAACCCCTCAAGTGTAGGAATAAATCACAGGTAATATCTTTCTGGCTTACCCTGAGGAAAAATGTAGGTAAGTCAGAAACTGCTATTATGCAGAAACTTGACTCATCTCTTGGTATTGTGCACATATTTCTTATAACAAAGTAAGCCTAGGTTGACTTCAGTAGTGAGTACAACATACGTATCCAGATATCCTACCAAGGTATGGTACTCCGAAATGCTCTGAATACTCTGTCACGTTTGCAAAACAATGCAGCTAATTGGAAAAGACTGTAAAACCCACAAAAATGAAAAAGAATATTTTGGTACTCTTGCATATATGTATAGTGAGGTTTCAGGAATATGCACTTCAGGAATATTGAGCAGGCTTCTGTTTTAGTCTGTAGAGTATTTGCAAGCCAATACCTTGGGTGTTCCCTTTCAAAACAATTGCAAGAAAATACTGTTCTAGATGGTAATGTGCAAGAGGAAATAAGATATAAAAATGAATACTAATGGCTTGTAGAGACAGAGTTCAGGGCAGTTCTTCAAACAATGTGTTTCCTCTAATATTATAGATAATGAAATTAATCAGTGTTTGAATTCTGGATGACCAACAGAGGTGGACAGAATACTGTGAATATTATACTAATTTTGTATGAATCAATGAACTGGTAATGTTTTCTTCTTCCTAAGCAGGGCCTATTTTAAAAGCAACATACTCTGTAAGCTGTGTGCTCATTGAACAGAAAGAGCAGAAAAAAATAATCTAAAACCTAGCCAAACTAGGAGACAGATGGTGAAAACTAGCTTCTGTTGGAAAGGATAAAGAATTTTCTTGGAAAAAAATTTTTTTCCAAATCTTATGTCCTGTTTTTCTTACATTACCAACAGGCAGTCTTGACAAGCTGCTCTATACCTGCAGCCACCTTTTGAATAGTTCCTCATCAGGGTTTAACTTGAATCTCAATGATAAATTAAATTCAAACTTTGCAGGTTTTACTTCCTTAGGAGCTTTTCTGCATTCATCAGTCAATTTTTGGAGTCTCTTAAGCATGATCTGAGCAGTAAGACTATTGTGTGCATGCGTTCTCAGAACTGCCTTTTCTGTCAGGATTAGTATCTTGTAGGAGGGTGTGTGCTGGCTTCTGCTTGTGGTTTCTGCACTCATCTAAGTATTTCTGCCCCTGGATTTCACCATGCATCCTTGTGCAGCATCTCCGATTGTGAGTTAGAAATGCTCGTGCCCAATTGGAATGAAGTGTTAGGTCCTTTGGAGTAAACTGTCTTTGTCCCGCTGTACAACTGTGGCTTCTTTTCCTCTCTTTAGTCTGAGTTTTCCTTTGCACATGTTGTGCTTATGGAACATATGCATCTTGTGGCCATCACATAGAAATGGTTTTGTCATCTTGCAGGCTGTAAGGTTTTATAATGGACAAGAGTTATCAAGAAAGCTGTCAAACTAAAATGTAGAAAGATTCAGTTTGGAGAATGAAGAAGGAGGGGCTGGGCTAAGCTGAATGTATGGGTCTGTGTTGTGTTGAACAGCCTTTCAGCAGTATAGCGGTAACTACAGAGAGAATCCACACAAGTGCTCCATGCCCATTTGTTTCTACTGATACATTTGTGTGGTGATGGAATATAAACTAGGGCCATCACTCAAAGTAGTTATATATGGTTCCAAGCACAGCACTTGAGCTGTAAGATGCATGACAAAACCAGCGAAGAGCTGCTGTCACTATATAATTTCGCCAGATTCCACTGCCTACACTGCTGCTGCATCGGTTTAAAATAGTAACCCTTCTTTATTCTATTGCCTGCGCAATGTGAACCCAGCTCTCTGACAAGTGCATAACCATCAGTTTTGCCTTCTTTTGTGTAGTTGATAACTACTGGTGAGATTGTTTCACTCCCACAGAGTCTCATGCAGTGGTCCAAAACCTTAGTTTGGGATTCTCTGGACTCAGTCCAGAAGTGGAAAATGACATTTTATGACAGTATTGCTGGGTCAATACCACTTAGAGTTGGGAATATTTATACATATTAAATATGAAACAGGCAGGAGTTGTCTGTTGCATATATTTTGCCAGTAGGAAGAAAAATGAGGATTACATATTTGGTGGAAGAAAAAAGCCCAGACCTTTGGGTGTCCTCCAGTTCCTGCCACTGGGAGAAATGTGTTTGTTTTATCATGACATAGAATAGATGTAAACATTTCTTTTTAAACCTTCCTGTGTGGCCACCTCAGTTGTTCAGGATGATGTAAGCCACTGACTTTCCCCTGTAAGTGGTTATGGAGTTAACCTAATATATTTTTGGGGGAGAGGGCAAAGATACCTTTTTAAATTTTTTCGATGATTACATGATTGGTTAACTGGGTACAGAGTCAGAGGAATTAACCATAAAACAAATGCTGGAGAATGCTGAAAATCCTTGGAGTCAGTTTGTGATTGTGATTTCTGTTTCTTCCCTGTAATTTGTTGAGGATGAATGTTCACATATGGTGGCAATTTAACAGCAGCCAAAGAATCAGAGGACAGCCAGGTCCCATTTACAGTGCCACTTTCAGCAAAGTGGGCTAGTTGTTTGGGATTTTATTTTGGTTTTATTTTGTGTGTTTTTTGTTCGTCCTTCAGTATGGATGAGCCAGGGTAGGAACTGTTGGAATGTACCTGTGGAGCAAACACAATGAGATCTCAATGAAGCAGTGGGCTGTGCTTGCTCCTGGCACTCAGCTGCTGCACATTGGATTTCTATGGGGAGTGACTTTGTGGGTAACATGCCTCAGAACCTTGTGACCTTTGTTTGAAGGCTCTTCTGTTTGAAAAATATTTACTGAAAGCCATAGAAAATGCCACAGTCTAAACTGATACTGTGTATTTAATGGCTTTTCCAAGTAACTGCATTCTCAGTATTACTTATTAATGTTTTTCCCTCTTCCGTCCCCCATTAGTTGTTTCCAGTGCAAATGCTTCTAATTAAATCCTCACATAGTTCCAGTGAAAATGTTAATAATGCCAAGTAGTCACAAACGGGCCATAAAGTTTTACCTGTAAAACTGTAAAAAACAAAAAAACCACAAAAACAAAACAACAACAAAACAAGAAAAAAGCCCCAAATCAAAAACCAAAGCATGAGAAGAAATGTGTGTTGTTTTTTCTTTTTTCTACCTTATGAATACTAACTTAATGAATGATAATAATGAAACTAAGGATTTTCACCCTGGTGAAAAACACAGCCAAACTTCAGTGGCAGCATCTTGGGTGATTTATTTGATTTTATTACATGGTAGTAGGAGGTGAGGGCACTAGTTTGGGTGTTGTAGTTTTTTGTACAACAACTGTGGTGTTTAAACTTCTATCCACAGAACTTGAACAAAGGTTTTCTGAAGCATAGTGTGGCTCTAGCTGCAACTGTCTTCTGCAAGCCCACTGAATGTCTCACTGAACACACAGAAATCTTAATATCTTCTGGCATTTGGCACAGCTCTTGACCATTTGTTTCTTGTGGGAAGTTGGCATAAGTTGCTGTAAGTGACTAGGATGAGAACAAAATTACCGATCTCTGAAATTAATTATTTCCCTTTTCCTACTTCCTTCTTCCCCTCTGATCTTCTCCTCCAAGTGGACTTTCCAGGAATTTCTTCCACAAACAAACAGCTATAAAGCTTTTAATATTTATAGCATAATCCAGTTTGTTTTGTTGTCTGAGATAGTTTTGGCCAGAGCAAAAACAATGCTGCCGGCAAGAGAGTATTTCCAAGCTCTTTATTCGTGTAAGAATTCCTCTCTGCTTAGTAAGCTGTGGGATTGGACTCTGCTTTGAAGCTGCTTAGACCACCCCAAGCAGTCATTGGCCCTTTAGCCCCAAACACATCAGCTTCTTTTCACTGAGGAGGAAGAGAAATCTGCTTTTTCTCCTCATGCTGCGTTTTGTAACTCTGGGTTTGCAAGCCCTGTTGGAGAGATGGGTGCAGACCTAGTGCACAGGCCTCCTGCCCTTTCATGCCTCCCCCTCTCCTGCTGCTGGGGCTTTTGATTGCCGGATGCAGGGAGGAGAAGGTGAGAAGGAGCCCAGCAGCGATGGGTCTCTGGTTCAGCTCTCAAAATACAAGTTTAGAAAGCTTTTGGTTGCTGAAGAGACAAGTAACTGTTCAGGTATTTTTTTAGAAGTAATATTAAGACAGGAAGTACAAATATTTAGGCATTTAGAATCACGTGCAGCAGCTTCCCTGTTGAAAGGCTTGTTTGGGGTGCTGCCCATGTGGGGCAGCATTAACCCTTGGTGCAGCAGACCACTGGTGAGCTCCAAGGCCCTCTCTCGTTATGCCATGCAGGGGCTGCTGTGACTTTTTTCCAGGAATGGGATGGATTTTTACTAACAGCATCCACATTGACAGCTTCCTGCTGCCCTGTAATCAAGTACAGGATTTCCTTCCTCCCCAGTGTGGCTTTTTCGCGAGCTGGGAGACAGGTGAGACTCACTACAGAGAGAGAGAGGGGAGAGACTGCCATGTGCTGAGTCATACACCTGTCCACATCAGTGGTGCCATGTCCTGTGGTGAATAACCCGGCTGTGGTTCCAGTGAGCTGTTAGTCAAGAACTCCCTTATGAATATAGTTGAATAGCAAATAAATCTAGGAGTAGAAAACTAAAAAACAGAATGAAAGGTGAATGTGGTAAGATACATGAGTTGTTGTTCTTTGATTTGCAAAGCTTGACTTCACGTGGAAGCATGGGGACAGTTTGGAGGGATGGTGTGTCCCATGGCATGATGTTAACACACTGGTAATGTGAGGGGACCATTATTTAAAAAGCAAAAAAGATTTTGCAGCATATGAGCTCCTCGTATGGCACAAGCATGATTCACCTAATGTTGTGCAGAAAGGCCTTTTATTACAAAGTAAGCTTGGGTTGCCTGGGAGAGGCTGCAGGGTGAGGCACCGAGGCAGACACCCAGAGGTGCTCAGGAGTGGCTGAGCCCAGCCACAGGAAAACATCTGATTTGCTGCTGACTGGAATTTGCTGTTGTGCTTGGTATGGATATGGTCTGTGTGCAGGGAATAAGGCCTCTAGCAGAATATGGAAGAGGCTTAGGTTTCAGTATTGTTGCTCTTTTTCCTGGTGGTTGACCAAAAAGTGGGAGTGTGATGGGAAGACGTGATGAGAAGTACTCCCATTGCTATCAAGAAATGGTGAGGAATGGAAAAACCATCACCAGAAACTTGAAGTTCAGAAAACCTGAACCACCCTTAGTAACTGAAGCACATGACATGTCCCACTACTCACTTCTGTAAATGTGGATTTTTCATATAGTTTCCAACAAAGTATTTGGCATGTTTTCAAAATACAGAAGACTTCATGTACCCTCTGGTCTCACACAGCATTTGCTGATCACGTAGCTGGGTGTGATCCGAGATGTTTTGGCGAGGGTGGTTGAGTCTGACAGTGTTAACTCAGGACAGGAGCTGCAAGGTGAGAGTTGCACCAGCTTGACTAGTTTGATACAAGCTCTTCAGGTTGGACATACATTGCACATTTACATCTTAAAATGAAGTGAAAGTCAGTTATTAAAAACAAACAAAAACAAACCAAACCAAAAAAAAACCCAAAAAAACAAACAAAAGCCATTAGTGGAAGAAGAGATTCTGCCAAATCATGGTTCTCTGGTTGCTTTCTGATACCTTCACCTGCCTTGCATTCCTAAGACAAAATCCCATGTAGTGCCTTAGTGGCAAAGGGCAAAATAGCTAACCCCAAAGGCTTCTTTCTGCTGATCATAGCACCAGGCCGAGCACCATTTCTGTTATTTTTCTCTAGATCTTGAGTGACTTCCATTCATGACCAGTCCATTCAATCTGTTGCTGCCTTCTCACTATGCTTAAGCAAAGTGGGTGCTGCATATGTGCTTGGGCAACAGTTGTGTGTTCCTCCTAGATGGCTCTGCTTTGGCTGCCCTTGCTGAGCACCTTGGGCAGATTCTGCATTGTCAGGCTTGTGTGCCTGCAGAAGGCAGTGTTGTGTTTGACCTGCTTGTTTTGCTTTTGTTCTCTAGAATAAATAAACATTTCTCCTCTAAGTAAACAGGGCTTGACTGGCAAGAGGTTATGTCCAAGGCAGCAATAGGTCTGATTCTTCTTTTTACTTTTTGGGTCAAATTTGTCTGGTTTATTAGAGCTGTTCCTGATTTATGGCTGCAGGGGTGAAATGAAATAAAAATGTTGTTAACAAGGAAGATTCAAGTGAACATTTGAACAAATGGAAAAAAGGCCAAGAAAATTAGAGAAGTAAAAACAGGCACTGTTTCTTCATTTGTGAGCAGTGCTAAAACCAAAATATACCAATTAAACATGTATGCGTTTTGCATTTGTGTATTTTTGCTCTCAGCCTACTTTCTGGAAACTTTTAGTATTTTCCTACAAGTTTCTAAGCAGTGAGAATATACTGAACTTTCAAAAACATAGCTGCACGTAACTTTGTGGGACACTTATGTTGAAGTTGTTTATTGTGCTGTTGTATCTGAGAGAGTGGACTGCTTGCAACATCTGGCTTTTCTGTTCCTTCCCAGCCCTCCCACCCTAAAGCCAATGCATATCACATCAAGTGGCTTTCAAAATGATGAGCTTGTCACTAGATCCTCTTTTCACTGCCTTGTTTGATGCAGCTCTTGAGAACAATGTAAGGTGGATTTTTAAAGGCTGGAGATACTGCAGTGTATAAGCACAAGTAGGTGTAATTATTAATAGGTTTGAGAACTGGAGCTTTTGTAAGGCAGTGGATACGCTGTTGCATTTTAGATGAAGAGTTGTTCTTCAAATAGAAATTGTGTTGATGTGTACTTGGACTATTAATTATGTGTTTGATTCAGAAATGCACAAAGTGGCATTTGTGTGCAACTTCAGTAACATTCACGTGGAAAAGCTGAATCATCCAAGACATCTGAATGATGCACACTGTTCGGTGGTTGTTTTCTTCAGCAGACAGCTGGTGATCTCTCTTCCTGTATTTGAGGAGGGGGAAAGGGGGATAAGAAAAGAAGGATGTGAAGGAGTCTCCGCAGGGGGGGAGCTCTCTTGGTTAATATGTGCAAACTTTGATTTTTCTGAGAGATCTCTAGATTTATGACAAGTTCAAACTGTATTCAGAGGATTGAAGAGGTAATATATCTTACAACTAGCTGTAAAAGTGTTTTTATTTTAAAATAATGTTGCTTCATACATTTTTTCAGGCATGATTTGCTTAGTGTAAGTTACATGTGTTAAGGCTGTTTATCCTTCAGACTGGGTGGCTTCTGTGTCTCCTGCTCCCCTCTCAAAATCAGGAGGTGCACTGTGAGATTTGGTGCCTCTCCTGCCAGAAAATGGTAACTTGACTTACCTCTTGTGCTGCCTATGTTATAAACTTCATGTTTAGTTTACATGTTTACCTGTGTAAGCTGAATGGTAGTGAAGCACTGTTTTATGCTGGAAAAACTTCCAGCTAAGGAATTAGACACACAGGTGGTGGTGTTGGGGGACACAGTAGTTTTGCAGACACCCCACACACACTCCCTGCAGCTGCATTATCTTTAGTTTTTCACATATAGGATGTATCTAGTTTTCTGTGGGATGTTTTGTTTACATTGACTTTGGCAAACAAGTTAACTTTTTTATGCTCTATCCCTTTATTACAGTCTGTTTTATCTATTTAGATTGTTGGGGGGTTTTATTTTTTATTTGTTTTTAGCAAGCCATATCTTACAGTTGCAACTTCCTGAGCATGCTGGGCTGGTGATTTAATTGCCTTTTAGGCACTTTCATACTAGTGATAATAGAGTTCAGAAGGCCTAAAGAGCAGCAGCATGAGCCTGGGTTTGGAATGGAAAAAGCAACACAGGGGAGCTTTGCTCAGAGATCATCTTGTTGGCTCAGCTTTTCTTTTTTTCCCCAAGCTGAAGATGTACACAACCAGCAGGCATTCCAATCTTCTTTTGAGTGTATACCAACCTCTCTGAATATGTCAGTATGAATAATAATCTGCCTGAGAAATGATGGAAAATTGCTTGTATTTCTAACCAATGCAGAACAGAAAAAAGGACCAGGGATCTTATTTTAGGCAGTTTCTTCAAGAGTGTCTTGTTGACTCTTCTAAGCGGGGCACTTTCATTCCTTTTGCTGACTGTCATTTTAAGGCTGGCAGTGCCAGCCACATAACCTGAAATACTTGCCAGAGCAAGTATTTGTAATGAGGGGGCAATAGCCCCCTTAAGGCTCTTTGCTGAGAAAACATTTCTCTTTGCGGAAATATTTAATAAAATGATGTTGCATAGTCTTAAGAAGAGGTGACTGGATTGTTGTCATAAGAACAAGCATGATAAAGGTTTATAGGATGGATTTTTATAGGACAAGACAGTAGGTTAGGCAGCCTCTGTCAGGAATAGCCTAAGTATAACTGATCCTGCTGGGAGGAACAGACTCAATGATCTCTTGATGTCTCTTTCCAGCCTTATGAATCTGAAGAGATGTGAGTAGGCCCCATATAATTGCATCCTGATAGAGTTCATCAAGTGCTTTCAGGTTGTTCTGGATAAAAGCCACCATATGCATTTCAAATAACTATAACCGTAGTGAAGTTTTGAGGTTTAAAGGAGCCTGAGGTAATCAAGTGAATGCATGAGAAGATTCAGTTCAGTGGAAAAATGACAATCAGTACAGTGGAAATCAATACTTGCACAAATTTGCAGTTGTCCAGAATAAAATCATCATCTTCTGCAGCTACTGTTGTCATTCCTGCAGCTGAGACACCTGCAGAGCATTGGAAAAACATAGCTAATTTGAGGAACTACATTTTCCTCCCCTTAAGTGAATGAAAGCATTAGAGGTGGCTCTATCACTTTTGAGTCTTCAAGGGAGAGCATATTGATAGCTCTAAAAGATATTCTAGTCTGTGAAAACCAAAACAACAGATTCGCAAAATCTACTCCTTTATATTGCCTCCTTTGATGAGATAGAGTTGAAAGACCATTCTTCCCCACCCTTCCATGCTCCCCTCCCCCACATTCCTGTTGCAATCCTTGATTTTTACAAAGGAACTTGCAGAAAGGCAGGGTAGCCCAGTGCTTATGAAAATAGTTTGTTTCTGTGTACAAGTTCCTTGTTAAATAAAGCTGTGAAGCAAAAATGTTACCATTCTCATCTTCTTTCAACCAATGGGTGGTCCGGGAATAAGAGCCTTGTGGGGAGAAACAGTGGTGGCTTTATACTGAGAAATTAATTTCCCACACAAAACAAGTCATCAATGGGCAGATTCTCCAGAAAGCAGCAGCAGATGCCCTGAATATTTTGGCATGCAAGTCTGCAGAAAGCTCCAAAGAGGAGGAAGTGAAAGAATGGTGGCAAGTCTCTTGCAAGCAATTTTAGAGATGTGGAACTTCATTTGCACATGGGTATGAGAGTTCTCTTCAGCAGAAAGTATGATGGGAAGTGGGATAGACTGTGTCTTTTCTACCACTCAAAGGACTGACTCATCTGATTTTTCCATGTCATCACTGAACATGGTCCGATCTGCTGTCTTTGTCTCTTACATGGTCTATTAATTATTTCCATGAGTAACACGTGCTTCTTCAGGCCTGTCACTGTCACTGCGATTCAATAACATGTAAAGGCAGTAGTTATTTTGGGAAACAATAACTAAGTCTGTGTATCAGATTCCAAGATACGTTCTTGGGCAGGCTTTTAGATAATCCATTTATATGCAATTAAAGTTCTTTGAAGATGTAAAGTGCCATGTTACTGATAAATACTGATTAGTCATGCAAACAAATAGAAATATTTTAATTAGGGCAATTTCAACATGATTCATACTGTGGAAAAGAGCCTATATAAACATATTAAATAGATAATTTATTAGTGGGAACAACCTGTGATTAAGGACGTTGTGTTTTAATTTTTTGGGTGAAGGAAGGGGAATAATATACATAGCAAATTAGTAATGCAAGAGAATAATAACCTGATAAGCTGAAAAACAATAACTAATAATCTCTTTTTCAAGGTATGCAGAAAGCTACAAATGAGAGATTTGTGTCTTCATCTCTGCTTGAACCATTCTACAACTTGGAGTAGGTTGGGGATGCTCAGATATGTACTGCCTGAAAGGTGGCATCTTTGCTAGCTGGTCACTCTGAGTCTACCTTCATGTCCTGTGGTGATATAGCTGTTTTGCTCTAAGATTTACCACCACTTGTCTGCCAATTTCTGACAAGGTCTTTTTTTTTGTTTGTTGGGGTTTTTTTGTGTTTTGTTTTTTTTTTTTTTTTTTGGGGGGGGGGGGTTGTTTTTTTGTTGTTGCTTTGTTTGGTTGTTTTTTTGTTTTGTTTTGTTTTTTTACAGTGATCTGCGAGCATCCTAACTGGGAGTAAGAGCAAGTGGCTGGAGCATTTGCCACAAGGTCTTCTAGTGTTATGTAGGAGATATGTGTTCAATGTTGCAGGGTCGTTTTATATCTACTTCATAATCACTTTTGCATGTGTGTACAATGACATGTAAGGTGAATAGAAATGGAGGGCCAGAGTCAGGGTATTGTGTTACACTATAAATGTTCAGGAAGGCTTCAGAGACTTAGAGCCAGATCTTTCACATTCTTGAATGTGGTTGCACTCTGTTTCTGGTTCCCTGAGCATCAGGTGCCTCTTTGATGGAGAATGGAGCAGGATATCAGACTATTATTATTGATGTGTGTGTGTTTATCACCTTTGACAATGTAGCTGGGCAATGTAAGTGATGAATGTTTGATGGACTATGGGAATACATTAATGAAATTATGCCTTGTCTTTTTGTTTTTAGTGCCAGGATTTATTATAGTAGAGTGCACCAGTTCAATTAACCTCCAATTAAAAATCGGGAGAAGCAACAGTTTACCTCAAGGTAAACACCATGTGCCTCAATTTACCATCTGCCAGTTAGTCACAACACTCGGTCTGTTTAATTTATGAATAAAATGCAAAGGCTTAATGTAAGGTGAATCTTCCAGTCCGACTTGTAGTTTCAATGGAATTTACCTGAGCTTTATATGATTGCATTTACGTGTGTGTATACATGTGTGTATATACTCACGTGTTTTTGAATACTGCCTGAATTTAAACTACTCGTCTATAATATTTATTAGAGATGGAATTGCAGGACTTGTCAGTTCTTTGTTTTGGAGTCACTTTCGCCTTTACTGCAGCCCTCTCCAAAGAGCTTAGACTTCTAAACTCTAGTCAAGGTACACAGATCTGCCACTTGCCACAATTCCCTGTCCCCACAGCAAGTCCTCTTACCCAGAAAGGGGGTAAAACCAGGCTCAAGTGAAAGTCTTAATGATGCAGCTCATGTGTAATTTACAACTTTATGCCTGTACAAGAGATGCTTCTCTTGCTTTTGTTTTGTTCTTGTTTCTGTTTTTTTTTCTTCTTTAAACTGAGAATATGCTACAATAAATTTTCACAGTCACTGAGGCTGTGATGTCTACAGAATGGATAATTAATTTTTTTTATGGCTGTCTACACAAAGTTCAGTGAAAAACATCTTGTTATTCATTGCTATTCTCTTTCTAGTGTAAATGCAGCTGTGTGTCTATGCCTTAAAAAGAGGTCAAATTGACATTTAGAGTTGTGCTTTGAAAAAACTGCTGTGACTTCATGACCTTGCTAAAACTGGTATTCTCTGCCTTTTAAATAGGGACTTTCACTTGAGAAATTTACAACAGACTTTCCTCTCAATCCTTCACACTTAGATCCTGGCTTCATTCCAGATTTTAGAAACTAGATTTGTAATTGCCTTATTTACAAGGTGAAGTTTCCACCTCCCTGTTTGCTTAACTTGACAGATTGTAGACTATCAGGCGCCACTTAACCTTTTTAAAGAAGTCTTATTTCAATTCATTTTGTTTTAAAGATCCATTTATTCCATCAAGAAAACTGCATCCGAGTGAACAGAAAAAGTTCTGGATTAAATTTGTAATACCAGAGGCTATGCCATATTGTGGGTTTATCAGAATGGGAGAAACTAGATGAACATGTTTCCAGCTTTAGTAGTAGAGAATTTGACTTAAAATTATTGTTTTATATTTTCCTGTGACTTTGCAGACTTAGATAAATTTGGATAAAACAATGGTTTGAATTTCCACTCCAGGCTTAAAACAAGACTCAAACATGGTAAATGTTTTGGGGAACAAAACCCTCACCCCAGATGGCTTCTGGTTTGAGACTGTGGGCTATTTATTTATTTTTACTTTCATGATACCTGAATGGCACTAGGAGTCTGAAGCACAGCTGGGAGGGACACTCATCGGGAACACTTGTGCATTCAGGATTGTAGAATCATAGAATAATCAAGGTTGGAAGAGACCTTCAAGATCATCCAGTCCAACTGCCTACCTACATCACCAGTAAACTTTATCATCCAGCGCCACTTCCAGACACCTCTTGAATACCTCCAGGGATGGTGACTCCACCACCTCCCTGGGCAACATATTCCAATAGGTCAAGATCACCCTTACAGAGAAGAAATGTTTTCTAATGTCCAATCTGAATCTCCCCTGCTGCAATTTAAGGTTGTTTCCTCTCGTCCTTTCACTATGGGCACAGCTGAAGAGACCAAACCCTGCCCCACCACAACCTCCTATCACGCAGTC
>VZRW01012153.1:365215-376274 GCA_013398125.1 Aegotheles bennettii
GAGCCTGTATCGGTGCCTGGGGTTGTTGTGACCCAAGTGCAGGACCTGACACTTGGCCTTATTGAACCTCATCCTGTTGGCCTCTGCCCATCGATCCAGCCTGTCCAGATCTCTCTGCAGAGCCTTCCTACCCTCAAGCAGATCAACACTTCCACCCAACTTAGTGTCATCTGCAAACTTACTGAGGGTACACTCAATCCCCTCATCTAGGTCATCAGTAAAGATATTAAACAGAACTGGTCCCAACACCGAGCCCTGGGGAACACCACTAGTGACCAGACACCACCTAGATTTAGTTCCATTAACCACAACTCTCTGGGCCTGTTCTTCCAGCCAGTTTTTCACCCAGCGAAGAGTATACCCATACAAGCCATCTGCAGTGAGTTTTCTTAGGAGAATGTTGTGGGTGACAGTGTCAAATGCTGTACTGAAGTCTAGATAGACCACATCCATAGCCTTTCCCTCATCTACTAAGTGGGTGACTTTGCCATAGAATGAGGTCAGGTTGATCAAGCAGGACCTTCCTTTCATAAGCTCATGTTGGCTGGGTCTGATCCCTCGATTGTCCTGCATGTGCTTTGTGATAGCACTCACAATGATCTGTTCCATGACATTACCCAGTATCAAGGTCAGGCTGACAGGCCTGTAGTTCCCTGGATAGTCCTTCCAAACCTTCTTGTAGATGGGTGTTATGTTTGCTAATTTCCAGTCAGTTGGAACTTCTCCAGTTAACCAGGACTGCTGGTAAATGATTGAAAGTGGCCTGGCAAGTTTTTTGCCAGCTCCCTCATTACTCTGGGGTGGATTATCAGTACCTTCCTCTTCCCAATGACCCTACCAGCAGCTCCTGGGCCCAGCATTTTCTTTAGGAAGAGGTAATCGATGAGTGAGAGAGGGTGTAGCCCAGATTTTGTTTTGGGACCAATGGGCTACAAAGAAGCTCCTGAGTGAGCTGGGAGTCCTCCTAGATCCTCTGGTTTTCCACTGAACTTGAACTGCAGGAAAGGGCTGCAGCAGTGCCAGGTCCTGCCCACAAGGGTAGAGGTGGAACGGTGCCTTGCCTTTGCCATGGTAGGGACTGAACCATAGCTGGAGGAACTGGGGTGTCTGTCTTATTATCTTGGGCCGGGAGCACTGGGTGTTGCTGGAGATCCCTCAGGAGGATTGTAGATTAGAGCAAAGAGGAGGTTAGTGTGCCAAAGCATGTCTGATGTCTACAGAGTCTGTCCACACAGAACTGTCATTGTGTGAGGTGAAAGCAGGCACAGTGATAAGACCACTGAACCTCATGCCCCCTCACTCCTATGAGATTGGCACCAAGTGACTTCCCAGCATTGGTGCCTTGAGGCATTTGTGCCTGTGGTGCTGATCAGAAGGTCTGTCTGAGGAAGGTCTTTGGCTTGGATTCAGTACTTGCTGGTGCTTGCCTACTGGAGCCTCCCCGCCTTGCCCCCTTCACAGAGCATGTGAGAACATTAGAGGTACACCTGGAGAGATCTGGTGCTTCACTGCAAACTGCGGCATCTTGTATTAGTAACCCTGGCAGACCCTAAGTGTGTCCCTGCTGGTTTAGGCCAAGATGGGAACTTCTGTGTGAGCGTGCAGACAGTGACTACAAAAGTGTGTATTATTTATACAGCATATTTTCATATCACTTCCTATAGATTTATTTCAAAAGGATCCATGAAAAAGGCTTAGCCCTCGTCTGGGATTTCTGACAATGTTTTGTTGCTGTATTATGTAACATTTTTCAAACATAACTGCATGAGCAGTGTGTTTGCAGTCTGACTGGTTGAGCAGTCAGGCTTTTATCTATATGTCTCAGCTGTAGGATAGTACAAAAGTAACCATTCAGCCATCTGGGCTACTGAGGAGTTTTCTGCGGTGATTAGTGCTGGTTGGATCTTCTGGTCCACTCAGCTCTCTTTTTTTTTTTTTTTTTTAATCCCAAATAGGTCATGAAAAGATTCTGAATTGTACAAACTGACTTGTCTGTAACAGTGTGACGAGCAGCTCATGTACAGCCTGATGTACAAATCCTTCAGAAACTGTTCTCTTCCCAGGTTTCCTGTTTGTTATTTGTGGTATTTGACTGCCTTGCTGAGCTGTGTGGTTCTCTCTCTGCTCCCTGACAAAATTTTGCAGTGAGAGAAAGATGATTTATTGTCCCCTGGATGGATATGCGTATTCATACAAAGCACAGACTGTCTAGTCATGCGCATAAATAAAAATCCATTCAAGATAATGATGATGAAAAAGGAACATACATAAGTTGAACAGATCATCTTTAAATCTGCATAATAGTGAGGTCTGTAGAATCTACTTAATTTAGGCCTTGGTCCTGCAAGCATTTATCAGCGTGTGAATACATTTATGTAGCACTGTTGACTTTCAGAGTACTGCTCAAGTTTTTAAGATTAATCCAAAGGCTATGGAATACCCAGAGTAATTTTGTTAAATCTTAACTATTTTAATGTGTTAGCATCTTCAGGCTGTGGTCATATCTGTTTTGTATTTCATAGGCAGGGGAAGGCTATCCCAGAGGTGAATAGCTGTTAACTAGGAAGTTGCAAGTTGTGAGCGCAGGTGCCTGGGCTGCTGCAGCCTGGCTGCCATCTTGTTTCTCAGCAGTAGGGAAAAAGGAGGTCATGATAGAGAAAGTAATATTTAACTCTCATATTACAAAGTCTTATAAGAGTGAATACTTTCAAAACAGTGAGGCAATCAAGAACTAGCCATGGCTTTTTATAGTTGGAGTCAACGGAGTGACTGACTTTTGATAGTACATGTAACTTATTGCAGCATTCACATGTGAAGCTGCTTATAAAGAAATACCTTTGGGATTGCCATCAGGAATAAAACTTAAAATTACTTGTTTGGCCTCATCCACAAGCTAAAACAACCAAAGAAAAAGGGCTTTGGAGCTAAATAACTGTTTAAAACCACTGTGGTGGACTAGACTGAATTTATTAGGATTTTTTTTTTTTAAGAAGAGAGATTTAAAGCATGTATATGTTAAATATATTGGCAATGAACATTGATAGTAATTTATAATTATTCTCCTTTTAGATGCATTGAAGACCTGTGGTCTTCAGCTGTGGTCTCTCAGGAGAATGAAACTCATTCCTGCACCATCATTGCTGTTGAACTGACTGACGTGTGAAAGTCCAGATGTCTCTTTAGGCGATAGTCTTGTGCTTTATCATGTACACGTGTCTTATCAGAATTCACATTTTCATTGATTCTATGCCAGTGAAAACTAATGTATAGCTGAGTTGTACTGGAAACCTGGATACTATGAATAACAAGAGAAGAACTTGAAGGGAAAGAATGAGAACAGAAAGTCTCATCTTCAGCTTTTCTATATATAGAAAACACCCCGAGGGTAAGCACATACTGTTTTGTATAAATACATTTAAAATGTGTTTTGTAGGCACATATTTTCGATGTATTTTCATGATCAGAAACACATGTAAACTCTGAAAAATTATGTGAGGCATGCAGAGCCCTTGCCCATGCACATAAGTAAAAGCTATATGCAGTGTATAAGTGTGTAAATATTTAGCTGGAGGAACAGTCACATGAGAACTACTTCAGAACAATTCCCAAGTCAAGAAGCCACAAATTATAGGTCTGAAACTTACCACACTGTCATGTCTACATAAATAAACCAACTGGAAAGATAGGAGGGAGGAAAAATGCATTTACAAATAGTATTAGATTAGAGAAGAGGAAAAATGCTAAGCCCTTTTCTTGGCTCTAATCAGAAAGCAGGAATATTATTACAGGCAGGAGCTTGCAGACTTCAGCCAAACAATGTCCCAGCTCTGAGTTTGAGTCTTGATTTTTATTTACGTGTATGCATACAATCAGGGCTTTACACATAATCACTAGTTTGGCAGAGGCAAACAGGAGGCATGATTGGATTTGTACTTCCCTTTTTCTGGAACATTGCCTTCATCTTACTCCCTCTTTATCTTTGCCAGGTCTTTAGGATGGGATGATGTAATTTTCTTTATCTACGTAGTATCTACCATGATGAGGCTTTGATCCTCACCAAGGGTGTTGTCTGTTTCATGAATTTTGAATTGGCAAGAAGCAGCCATAAGAAACCTGAATTTCTATGGCAGACGACAACACATCAGTTAGAATAAATACAACTGATACTTGTAAAACCACTGAGACAACTGCTAGTTGTCACAAGTCCTTATACAGGCATTGGTACGTCAGCCTTCTTCCAGTCCTCCCACCCTTAGCCTACGCCACAGCAAACTTGCGGAGCTTCTCTCCCTGCTTAATTGTCTCACTTGCAACTCAAACTCAGCTGCAGCTGGGTTGCTGGAGGCCTGGAAAAAGTAGCTGCCCGGAAAGATTTGTTGCTTCTCAGATCCAGGTGTTCCTGGAGCTGGAGGAAGGACAGCAGGTAAAATACAACCCTTTGAACTGAAGAGTAGGAAAAGGGGATGTCACTAGGTCTGAAGACAGAAAGCAAAGCAACCGTGTATGTTTGTCTGGAATTGTCTTTTCCTTCTGTCTCTCTGAAGAGAATCGCTGAGCAGAGGTGTAATTGTCTCTGATGTGGAACATCCCCACATGGTAGAGAAAATCCGGCGCTCATCTCGTCTTCCAGTCGGGTCTGGGAGGTCTGTAGCATGATTGGCAAGAATGTAGCAAGGATCACTGCTCTTCCTCACGCAGACTTCTTGGGGCTTTGTCCATGTCCTCTGCTTCACCGGCTTGGAGGACGTAAGGGAAGAGGAGGAGAAGGGAAAGCATTATGTAAGTCGGAGAAACTCCCTTATTATCTAGCAATGTCTGAAAATTTTAAAGGGGTGGAGGGTGGAAGAAAGCTTTTTCTTAGAACATTCTGTTGTGAAACTAGAATTGAACATACAGGTTCAGCTCAGTCACTTGCCTTCTCTGGAAAGCAGATATGAGAAGTTTATTCCAGGCACCTAGCCTGGAAGCTGAAGGCTTGGCGTAGGGAATTCTTGCTCCAGAAGAATTGGTAGGTTTAGAAAGTTTAGTTTCATCCTTAAGATCTGTTGTCAGAGATCATAAGCAGAAGCTACATATAACCCTAAGGAAAATGACTGTGGAGAATGTGTTAGTGTTAATGTTGTTACACAGCAGCTCCTGGGAACTGAAGTGCTGGTAGCACCTGGACCAGGGGTGTTTCTGTGAGAGGGTACTTCCTGTTCTTGCACCAAGAGTTGACTTCTATGTTACTGTAGCTGTGGCATTGTCATCAGCTTTATTAACTTAAAATCATGAGTGTTTGGCCAGCAACTAGTAGTCTTTGCATGGTTTTAGTTCCTCTGGTTGAAAGGTTAACTGCTGCTATTAATGAGGTGGATTGATCTCCATTGGCATCTAATACTTATTGTGGCTGGTACCTGGGGGCTTCAATCTCAGCTGAGGAGCCAAAGTTCCCTGTAGCATTTAGTGAATTTATGTCTGCTCATCACAATGCTTCGATCTGCAGGAGTGATTTGGGGAACTGAGACAAAGGTAAGCCAAGTTTGCTCAGTACTGCAAAACAAATGTGGGAATGGAAAGCCCTTGAATTGTAAACCAGTGCTCTTCTATAACTGGACTATCTTTCCTGCTGGTAATCTCTTTATCCGGTGGCCATGGATCATTCATACATGGTAGTGGTCTCTACCAGTTATTTAGTCCTTGGAATGACCTCTGCTTGACAGGGTTCCTGTGTCTGCAGAGAATTTGTTAGAAGTTATTCTGGACGGAGAAATATCCAATATTCTGTTAAGATTTTTAGTCACCATTTTGATATGTTTTGAGTGTTTCCACTGTCTTTTTGCAGTAACAGAAGTGGTTAGGGTCAAACTCTTATTGTCATTTAATCCTCCTGGATCAGAATGTGAACAGTTCTCCTTCCTGGAGAAGAATGAAATAAATGGTTTGAGCTGTGGTACAGAAACATTGCGTAAAGAGAGGCACAAGGTTTGTGGTTTGTCATGTTTCCACTGCCTGCTCCATTGGTGAACCTATAGAGTGTGGTCTTTTAGGGGGCAAGATATGCCTACTGTTGTCACCTTCTGTGGCAGAAGGCTGAGTTGGCAGCTGCAGGAGGGGGGAATCTCTGCTGAGTTGTAATCATTGAAAAAAAGCTGTTATCTTTTACAGATTTTTGTAGACTCTGACTTAAATGCGACACTTCTTTCAAAATGCCTTCCTACATATTTCCCAAAAGATTTTTAGCTGTGTGTAATGTACCTTTTGGGCTTCCTTTGTGTGTGACAGCACAGGATTGGGAAAGGACACTTAGATATTTAATCTGACTACCATTCATGGGATTAAAAATTGGTCATGACTAGTGTTTTCCCGAATACCTTGTGTAACTGTAATCTCTAACATTCTACACAACTAAATACTGTTCCAGTATAACCAACTTCTACCATCCTTTGATTAGATGGAGCTGATGGAGTTATGCACAGAAACTAAATGTTTTATTAGATTTCTTATCTCACCTCAGAGCACTAGAGGTCCAAGGGAGCCTCCCACTTATACCTGAGCTCTCCAAAGGGCAAGCTCTGCATGCAAGCTAAATCCCTGCTTCCCTCTCTGATGAAGGTTGTTCCACCAGCTGTCATATTCTGCTCTTTAAACTAGTGCTTCATCCAATTGTAACACAGTGGCTGGACCAGGAAGTATGCTGCTGATATAAATCTTCTATGGTCTAATGACTAGTTAATAGTTAAACACTCTATGGCTGTTGAAGGCTGGGTCATATGCTGGTTCAAATTTTTTATGTGGGGTTAGGCTATAGAGAAATCTTGAACTGCTGCAGTCAAGTGCTTCTGGCAGACAGCCTAAGGGATGGGATAGAAAGGCTTTTGTAAATACATTGCCGTACAAATGCATGCTTAATATATGCATGCATATGTAGTATTAAACAAGTAGCTTTGCATAGCAGGAGGGGCGAGCAGCTGTTCTGCATATGGCTGGGCCATGGTGCTGCTTCCCGGTAGAGCCTGGCCTCTGCCCTCTCCTGCCAGCCGTCACCAGCCCCTGAGCAGACAAGAACAGCAACATCCTTCTGCCTACTGTGAGCTCCCTGGGTCCCTGCAGCCATGCTGGAGCTGCAGGGGGAGCAGTGCCCCAAGGCCTGGCTTTGGGGTGAAGTTGTTGTTTTTATTATTATTATTATTATTATTATTTATTATTAATCTTCCATGTCAGAATTTCTGAGAAAGCAAGTATCAGCACTTAATCTCTAGGGATTTTCCTTCTGAGGGCAGACAATAGCTCTCAGTTACAAAGATTGTTTATTAGGAAGCACTTATTGAGAAGAACAAAAACATCCTGGATAAAATTTGAATTCCATATGTCAATAACGAAGGAGGTGGTTAGGGGAAATGCCAAGGACAGCATTGTATCTCTCATCTTCATTAGGTTAAATAAGTGTAGCTCTGTTACTCTTGATACCATAAATGACAAATGACCCCTTCCTGAAAAGATTCACAAGCTAACCCATAAGATACGAGGCTTCAGGTGAGCCTGAGCACAATGCACAGTGGCCTGGTATAAGATGTAAGAATCACCCTTGAGTAGGAACTACAATGAGTTTGAATTCATCCTTGGTCTCGCAGTTAAGAAACAAAATAAAGCAACTTCAAAAAGTGGACCTAAATGATATGAGCATGTGTAGTGAGAGAAAAAATAAGAGGATCAGCTAAAAAGATAAACTGTTTAAAATGGCATCAAGACTATTTAAACATATCATTACCAGAAACTAAGAGTAAATGTTTATCAACTCCCAAGGAAGATAAAATGAAAAAAAAATGTATAAACAAGGAATAACAAGGGTCTGCCAGAAAAAAAAAAGATGTTTTTCAGTAAAATGGAAGTCACATCCAATAGACTGAAATGGAAAAGACCATAAGATCTGATAAATTGTTGTTAGTCTTTTTGGTTTGATGGCTGAAGTCATACAAAATGGAGGAATCACTAAAATATCTTTGGATCATTAGAAACAGAAACCACAGAAAGATTTTGATATTGTTTGAGTTGTAAAGGAAGTGGGAAAAATTACAAGACCATAAAAAACAGTATTAAATGAACCCTTGTACTAAATGTTTCCAGAGGATAGCCTTTTAGTATGAAAGAAATCTAAGGAACTGTCTCAAAATGAAATACTACAAGGATATATTTTAAAATCAATAACTAAAAAGGGCTGAACTGCCAGTATCGATGGTTTGGCAACTGCCAGTATCGATGTAGAATTCTAAAGCAACTGGAAAAAGAAAATGCTAAATTATATATGATGATATGTAATTTGTTGGTTGAATTAGTTATAGAGTGCCAAAGGAACAGAAAGCGGAAAATTAATAACCAGCTGAATTCACAAGCATCAGGTAAGAGTAATCCTAACTTTGGGTTTCTTGGGGTCAAGATGACATTCTTCACAAACTCAGAATTCTTTGGATTAATGAGCAAACCCAAATCGAAGGTGCATCCAGTTGATAGAGGATGCGGTGCCATAGGTGGTTCATTTCAGATTGGGAGTGCACTTCTGAAGCAAATCTGATTATCCCCACTTGCTGTGGTTCACACAGTAGCCTGATTTCACATTTTACAGAATGAGTATAAAATTAAACCAGGTGTGTTAATCAGTGAATGAGACTAGACTATGGCTACTAATTTGCAATACTTGCATGTGTGTTGGATCCTTGGCACCACCTGCTTTGCTCTACAAATCCGTTGTTGTTGGCTTATTGCATTACTTGGCCACGTATGTGTCAATGCAGTGGTCTTGGATTTCCAGAAATCTTTTGGCAGGGCTATTGCCAAAGGCTCGTGACAGCTAGGCAGCTACACATCTTTTGTGGGTTAACAGCTAATTAAAAGATAAAAAGTGGAGGTCAGAGACAATGTACAGAAAAGGGGAACTAGGGTTTCGGTACATTGTGGCCTCTCAGTTTGAAAAAGAGTATTGAGAGGTAGTATGATAAAGCCCCAACCAAACAAAAATCCCCCCAAAACCTGACAGTAAATTAGTGCAAAAAGGAAATACTTTTTAACACACTGCAGAATTAAATGGTGGGAGTTGGTGGGGATTTTGTTTTACTGAATGCATAAATGTGTTCACAAAGCAAGGATAAATGTTTATGGAAGGAGAGGCTGTTGCATACAACTAAGCTGTGCAAATTTTCCTTCAACATGTGCCCAGACCGTGGAATGGCAGAAGTCCGCATCGAGGCCTCACTTTATGTTCTCTGTATTCCTGTGTTCTCTGTTTTGGTATCTGCTTTTGGTCATTGTCAGAGATGGGATCAGACACTACCTTGTATCTGACCTAGTCCAGAGCATTAGATGAAAATTCCACTATTATTTCCCTTTTCAAACTTGTCACGTAAATAATTCAGAAAAAAAATTAAATTGGTGAGATAATTTTCTTCAGCTTGTTATTGAAGATGCAGGTGTTTCATCTCTGCATCCCCTTGGGACACCCATATTATCCATATTTCTTTTTATACAGTAGCCTTGGGCCAGGCACTTTAGAAAGTGTCAGGCATGAAATCCGCACAAGTATGTTCTTCTTGAACAACTTTTGCAATGGTTTTGCAATGGTCAAGGAGGCTTGATTTAATTCTGGGGATCCTGCTGGTACTGTGAAGAGTCTCGTTGGACATTTCAGCCTTGTGCATTACCTGTAACCTCGCTTGCAGACTCTTGCTGTAGTATCCAGCTGTGCGAAGTGCCTTGCTCATATTGTTTCTGTGTCACCATCTGGAATGATATTGCCCTCGGCATTTGGGACAAAGCACAGTGGTAGCAGGGAGGTCGCTGATGGGGCAGCACAAGGCATGCAGTGAGCTCCTTTGTCAAGGACTAAGACAAACAAGAACACCCATAAGGTACCTTGGTAGCTTCTGACTGTGGGGGGCACCAGGGACATTACAGCTGTTGTTAAAACTGTTGGTAGGCTGTACCACAAGAAGGGAACTGATTTCAAGTGATGACATTGGGCAAAATGTGTAGAGCTCCTTATAAAGCTGAAATTAGAAGACCAGAGGATGGGTGTCCTGGCAAGCAGAAACTGCCCAGGGGGCTATGGAGAGCTCCTCAAAAAATGTGATGCTTTCCTAGGCTTCAAAGATCATTTGAACTTTTCAGCAAAGATCTGGTGCAGGCTCTTGCAGAAAAGATGTGTGTCAAAGCAGGAATCTCTACCACTGATTTGTTTAATCATTTCTTTTCTTTTGCACTCCCACTTCACCTTTTTCCCTCTTTCTGTAACAATTCACCTTTGTTCTCCTTCATCTCTTTTTTGAATAGACAAGGAATTCCTATATAGCAGGAACAGTTAAAACTAAAAATATGTGATTTTGAAATGTTTGTTGTAGTGCTTTTATGCCCAAAGCCTTGCATGATGAGTTGTTTGGGTCTCAGCAGGTGTTTGCAGTGGTGGAACGACTCTGTAAGAGTAATGATGGGGTGGAGGAACTCTGGTCCCTGCTTGAAGTGTCAGTGGATGACATGTGGCAACACCACTGAGTCACGCTGGCTGGGTGGAGAGCAGCAGAAGGGCTCTTCATTTGCTTTGTTTCTAATAGCTTGAACCCTGCTGCTTTCAGGGGAGCTTGCCTAAAGGCTGGTCAGTTCCAGTATAAAAGGAAAATAAATTTCTGCTAGTTGGTGATGAACTTGGAAGTTAGAGTTGACAAGACCATAGATCACAGAATCACAGAATCACAGAATCTAAGGGGATGGAAGGGACCTCGAAAGATCATCTAGTCCACCCCCCCTGCCAGAGCAGGGTCACCTAGAGTACATCACACAGGAACGCATCCAGGCGGGTTTTGAATATCTCCAGTGAAGGAGACTCCACAACCTCCCTGGGCAGCCTGTTCCAGTGCTCTGTCACTCTCACAGTGAAAAAGTTTTTCCTGATATTTACATGGAACCTCCTATGCTCCAGTTTAAAACCATTGCCCCTTGTCCTATCATCAGTCATTACTGACAAAAGCCTGGCTCCATCATCCTGACACTCACCCTTTACATATTTGTAAACATGGATGAGGTCACCCCTCAG
>VZRW01012153.1:376712-394416 GCA_013398125.1 Aegotheles bennettii
CTCAACTGATCCCTAACCCAATCCTCATCTACCAAGGCAAACTCCTCCTTTAGATAACATTTAGATAACTCCTCCTTTAGATAACATTTAGATAACATAAACTCCTCCTTTTAGATAACATTGTCTTTTTAACCAAAGAATATTTGGAAGTCTTTTCTGTGGGGTGGTTATGCAATTGCTCCCATATGACAAAGCAGAAACCAGTGGGATATCCTTTGTGTGCCTGCATGGTAAGTTTTCAGTGCTTTTGCACAGAATTGCTGTCATTAGCAAGTAAATTCCTGCTCAAAGCAGGCTCAACTATTGGTAGAAGTGTCACACAAATTCTTAGGGTTTTGTTTGATTTTGCTTAATCAGTGTACAATCTAGTCCTAACACTTTCACGTTCCTCTTCTATTCAGAAAGGCTTAATGGGCTTAAATAAACTGTTGTCTTAACGTATTTGGAGATCCCTGAACTTAGTCTTCACCAGCGTGAAGTGCCCTGTTGAGGCAGATGTTAGACCTAGAAGAAAAATAGCTTGGTAAAAAAGGAACAGCATATCTCAATCACATTTCTGAAGACCTATTGCTTAGGTACTAGCATAGGACCCTATTCAAAATAGAGGTTTTAACCACTAGACCACAATGGTCTAGTAAAAATGTTCACTAAGATGTAGCACAAAATGCTTTTATTTCCTTCTCTCACCTCATTATGATTGACTGTTGGTGATGAAAACTGTGAATAAGCTAGGGGTGTGGAAGAAGGGTAAAAATCATAGCTGGGCTGAAAGAGTGACTGTAGAGAATCCTTCACCCACCTCATCCTGGTAGGTTCGTTGCTGTGCTGAAGACAAATGTTGTGGGGGAGGAAGGGAGAGAAAGAGGAAGTAGCAATTGTGGAGGCTTTGCAACCTCAGCAGAAAACACTGATGAGAAAAGACAAATGTGCAGTTGAGTCTGGTGCTCTACCTCGTGAATGTGTGTTGCTACGTTACTTACTTTGTTCTTTGGAGGTGTGAGAGCTCAGCAGTCAGCTTCCTGCAACACAAAGGAAATAAGCCAAGAGGGGGTTTGATTTGGGGAAACTCAATTAATCCAAATGAATACAGATGATGTGTATATACCTAATTATAGTATCATTTTAAAAGCCATTATCTGATAAATAGATGTGCGAACAAAAAGACTGTGGTATGTCAGCCTTTTCTTACTAATGTTTCAAAAATTGACCTTTTACAATTTAAAGGCTTTTGAAGGCAGTGATTAGGTTCTGCATTTCAGATAGCTGTATCGTGACAATATTTGAATTTAAATGCAGCTCATGTGACTCTAAAATATGTCCGAGTTTGCACTTTTGGTGACTTATATACAAAGTGATTAAAGTTTATTGCTGAATTGTTGAGTTTGGCACGAGTCAATGGTGGCATTGGCTTTTTGAGTATTTATCTTACAGCTGTAATGGGACATTCCTTTTTTAGGTTCTTTACAAGTGCTCTTAGGTGTGCTCTAAGCTTCCTAAGACTAGCCCATCTCTAGAGTTATTTGACAAAATAAATTTGAGATGTGTGGAAAATAATGTGTTATTTCCAGAAGACTTTCAAGCAATTTAAAATATGTTCATTTTCAAGAAAGAGACTAGATTTTTTCTTTTTTAATTTTTGCTTTTTCAAAATGACCCTGAGTTTGAAATAGAAACGGTTGAGCAAGAATCCAAAAAATATGTTTGTTGTTGTTGTTTTTTCCTATTTAACTACTTTATTTTCTTCTTCTCAAGAAAAGCATTACAGCCAGCAACTAACCCCTTTTCTCAAATAATTTTTAAAATATAGATTTGTTGTATAAAGGTCTTATTCTTTTTCTGTCTGTGAAAAAACATGCTTTAAAAGCTGAAGTTAACTTTCAGAAGAGCTAAAATATATGAATGAAGGAGGTAGATGTGTTGGCTTAGTGAGAAAAGAAAACTTCTAAGGGAGCGTATTTTTGAAGGTGTATAGTTTTGGTTCATTACTGTATCCCTAACAGTGATATTTTATGGTTGGATTTTAGCATAGGTTTTTACAAATGTGTTCAAGTACACAAGCTCTCCTAAACTTCTATTTGCATTCACACATATCCTGCATATTTTGTAAATTCTTTTGGGAAGACTAATATCTTCACTACAGGTTTGTGGGTGACGTGCTAGTCATAGGTAGGTTTGGATCTCACAGGGAATGACAGGCTCATTGCACCACCCAGGCTGAAGGGCAACTCAGGAGGTCTCAGTCCAACCTCCTGCTCAAAGCAGGCTCAGCTGTGAGCTCAGACCAGGTCACTCAGGGCTTTATCCTGTTGAGTCTTGAAAACCTCCAAGGACAGAGACTGCACAGCCTCTCTGGGTGACTTGTCTCACTATCCTCATGGGGAAAGAGGTTTTCTTTATATCCAGTCTGAAGCTCTGCCTGTTGTGTCTCAATCTTTTGCCATGCCCCACTGGTAAGAGCCCATCTCCATCATCTTGCTGACCCCCTTGTAGGTCATGGAGGGCTGCTGTTAAATGGCCCCTGAAGCTGTTTCTTTTCTAAGGTTGAATTGTTCCAGTCCCCCAGTTTCTGCTTGCAACATAAATGCTCCAACTCCAGCCATCTTCATGTCCCCTGCTGAACTTCTTCCAATTTGTCACCATCTTTCCTATATGGGGGGTTCCCCAACTAGATACAGTATTTACATGTGGTTCAAGTCAAACAAAGGGGCATTATTAAGTCCCTTGATCTCCTGGCTATACTTCCATCAACATAGCCCAGGAGGCTGCTGGCTGTTGGCCTCCTTGCAAGCCCATTACACTCCCAGAGTGCCTGGAACACCCACCTTTTGTCACAGGGTTAGTGATGAATTTTCCATGTGAATATTTATAAGCTGTTGCAGGGTCTCTGGCAGATCAATGCATTTTGAATGTATAGAGCCACGACAAGCAGTGGTAGTGTTAATATGACTGCAACTGCTGAAGGTTTTTTATCAGAGATGAAAGGAAAGCAGTGGCATAAGGTTGTGCAAGAAATATCCTTGAAGCAAAGAGTGGGATTTAGGATTCTGTATACATGTTAAACTCCTTGATTACTGCTACAATAAAACCAGTGTCTTTGGCAACCATTTGTTTTCAAGACATTTTGGCAATTTTCTGGTCACTTTAAAGATGTTCTGTTTTTCTTTTCTGATAATGCTGTCATTGTAAAGATAGCTAATATACTGCCCTCCCACAAAACATTTAATCTCAGAAACTCCAAACACTTTAGAGGTATTAAGCAGCAAATTTTCATAACATTCCTCCACGTAGGTAATCACTGTGTATCTCCTTTAAAAAAGTGTGGAGCAAAAGCTGTGGAAGTGGTCAGTTCAAAGTAGAGTGTGAGTTGGTGCCAGAGTCAGGGCTGCAGTGTCCAAGTGTTCATTTTCTTCTCAAAAGCTGTCAGTCCCATGTTGTTCATCAACATTTTATTTTCCGAGTGGTAGGGGTAAAAACACAGCTTATTTCCTCTCCTTTGATTTTTGCAAATAATGCTCCTATGAGGCTGACTTGATTTGAGGGAGGGAGAAATACAAAACTAAAGTGATGTGTGTAAAACCCCACTGTTCTCTCAACATTAGAGCGTTCAAGGGTTGGTTAGTGCTTTCAGTTTCAAGTTCACTTCACTATGTGAAACAAGTTAAAATAAAAAAGAAGTCTCACAGAAGAAGCTGGAACATCTTGACTGCTTAGAAGGAAAACTTTATGGTGGTGGGAGTTGGTAGCTTTCAGTCATAAATGTTAAATGCCAGCAGCAACTGGTTTGCATGTAACAGATGGGTATGGTAAATATGAATCATACTGGTTGACAGAGACTCATCTCGTCCCACTTGTGGTCTCCACAGCCTGTGGCAAAAGTCATGCAACCAATAGGGTTTGTTTGTAAGTGATGTGTAATCTGCTTTCAGTGGCTTTCCCATGCCCTTCGGTACATTCATCAGTTACTTAGTTGGCTGAATAGGCTAAGGAAGGCTCAAATGATACCTTACTTTCCTGTCTGATAAGGAAGAAAGAGTCACAGAGCATTTTTGAATAAAATAGACAGTGTCTAATGGGATTCCATTGCAAATAAGCTGCCAACCAGGTCACTTTTTTTTTCTGATTCCTGTGACAACTGCTGCTTGGCTCAAGGAGAAAATACAGATGCTATGTCTTGAATTTTCAATCAGACAGATGTATCTTCCTCTGCACGATGCCCACAGCCAATGGATTTGAGATCTGTTGTAGGAACACAATGGAAAAGTAGTTTAGCCTGCCTGTTTTCACCTAGCCTTATTCTTATCTCTGTGAGCTGCCCTCATGTTCCTGGTACATATGACTTTTGTTATTCTGCTTACACAATCCATTGCTTCCCCACAGGGAGCTTGCCAGATAAATGGGAACAGTGAATTTCTAAATTTTTTTGGCTCCCCCAACCCCAAGCTTTCTTGTGTCCTTGTAGCCATGTTGGCAAGTTGCCAAGGACTTGGAAGTGCTTTCAGAAAACTCTCTTCTGCTCCAGCCTCCCCCACCTACCTGGCTGGAAGCTTAGTGCATTCTAC
This sequence comes from Aegotheles bennettii, assembly GCA_013398125.1. NCBI lineage: Eukaryota > Metazoa > Chordata > Aves > Caprimulgiformes > Aegothelidae > Aegotheles > Aegotheles bennettii. The sequence goes on from VZRW01012153.1 coordinate 381,272, forward strand.
AGCATCTATTTGCACAATTTTATGTATAACTTTTTAACTCTTTGTATCACTCATCCTACTGAGATTTTTATTCCTTTGATGTGCAGCATCTACCTTAAAAGTTAGTGAAGGTCTCTTATTCTTTGTCACTGTTGTGGCCATATGAAGCTAGTAAAACTTAGAGAAAAAATTTCTCATGCACACAGTGAATCACTATTTGCTCTGCTTCACAAAGTAATATTTTCAATTCTGCACCAAATTCCAGACTCAGTTCACTGCAGCAGTGAATTCCAAATACTGTGCTCAAACTCACTTCCTTCTGTCTTTTTTATCACCTTTACTTGTTTATTCCTGCCCCTTTTGTTTTATTTGACTGAGAAAGAACTATGTTTTCCCTATATGAATACTTTCAAATATTTATGCTGAATCCCTTATCAGTTATGCTGCACTGCAAAACATTGTTTTAATTAAAATCCATCTTCTTACAAGACCTTTTTTTCCTCGCAATTCTTGATCATTCTTTTCACTCTTTGTTATTTAGTCTTACAGAATTCTTTCTATTGCCTGTTGATGATAGTTATTTTACGTAATACTCTGCACAAAACTGCCATTGATTTAAACAAAAGCATTCGTAAACCCACTATATTATTCACCATTCCCTTCCTCATTTGTCTGAACATTTTGTTCTGTTTTTGACCACAGCTGAACATGAAGCAGAAATGGCCTTTGAACATGTCATACACCTCCTCTTTTAACTTTGTTTGCAGCAACAGAACTATTAAGCTAATCTGTTGAGTATTTTCTACTTAAAATGTTATTAATGGAAATTTAACAACAAAGGTACATATACTCATTTTCATCTTACTGCATATCTTCAAATGATACATTGGAGAGAAGTTTCTACTGACATCACCTTAGCTCTAGCTTGGAAAAGTGGAAAATTACTTTGTTGGTAAGGAGTGGAGGGGAAGAGAAAACAACATAAAGTAAGTTTATTAATATATCCTGAAGGTTATAGGACCTTCAGACTTTCAGTCATGCAAAGCATTGTATGCATGCAGTACAGATACCAGTCACTGGTGCGATTCATTGAGTTACACAGTCAGTAACTAAAAATTAAGAATAGTCAATATTAAAAAAAAGAAAAAAGAAAAAATAATGGTGTTATCCATAATGGAAACTTTCCTCAGATTCACCTGTTTGAGGGTGATGTCTGTCTTGGTTGGAAGCAGTTGATGATGTGGCAGTTCTCCCGTCTCAGTGGCACCAGCTCTAAAGTGGGTGGACTATGACTGCATTGTACTGCATGTCCCCCTCCCACAAAACATTCATTTTCATAACAAAATATCTTTTTCTGAGTGAACTGAGGTGCTTAAAACAATGTATGTTGCTCAGTATGAACAAGGCTTTCAAGTTATTCCCCATAGACTGACATGAGTCAACTGTTTTCCCTGTTCTTATGTTCTGCCAAGACTACAAGAAAGCCTTATAACCATAATAACTGTCATTTGTGACATCAGCAAGGCCTAAATTAAACTTCTTTTGGCTGTCCTACAGGTGGCACTGTAATTTCAGTGTCATGAATAGTAAAGCATTCAGATATCTGTATGTCTCCTTTACCTGCCTTTGGACCCTGGAATTTCCCTGCTCCAGCAGGGAGAGATCTGAAGAAACACAGGATAATCCCTAGGCAGCAGCATCCCTCTGTCCTGCTTTGAAGAAACTGGTCTGTAATATTCCAGTGAGTCAAAAAAGAAAAAAATCACTTCAAAGTATGCAATGATTTACCTTATTTTTAGCAATGCTTATTGCTTTGAAGAAGGATAAGATTTAAGAGAGTGCGTGCTCTGTCTTTTCTAGACTAATGTGATACATGAACTAAGTAGAGAGTTGTGTAGAGAAAGCAATAAAAAATATTTAGATATTTGTGCTATAGTTAGATGTTTATTCATTCTTGAAGTTCACATACCTATGGCTGAAACTGTTGAATGCAGAAACCACAAAAGCATCCAAAACAACAAGGCCCTGATTTTAATTTTAATTTGTTCCTCAAGCCTATTGAAAGTGTAACTTACAGAACCATGTGCCTCGTATTTTGAATAGGGCTATTAATTTTAGCTTGCCATTGCATCATGTAGTCAAAAATGAAAAGTGGGAAATAAAGATTGTTGATTTTAAACTATTAGACCCATGTGCTCTTCTGCAGACCTTGCTGTCAGATCCATCCCTGTCTGGATGGTGTTTGCTGGGACACAGCTTGCAGGTGACCCAGAAAAACCAAACTGGTAGCATGTCTTGCCTCATCCTTCCTTTTCTCCTCAGCCTTAGCATGACTGGACTCAGGCTGCCCTGAGCCCTCCTGCACCTCGGGGTTGTAGGGTTTGGGGCCCTGGAGGGCCCCAAGGAAACTGAGGTTGAAAGGGTGCTGCGGGGAATGGGTTAGCAACAGGAGTTGCACTGAGGCTTGGATAATGTAATTTGTTACAGGGAACCTGTAATATGCTTTCTCCTGTCTCCCACAAAGCAGTCTGAGCCTCCTCTCAGAAGTATTTGATAACACATTTTTTCCATTTGTGAAACAAAAAGAAATTGAAAACCTAGTTATCTAGGAATAGTTCTAACTTTTTAGTCCTGTTCCCCACCCCATTTCCACCTACCTTGGTTGTAGCACTACTAGTTCTGGCAGGCATGGCTTTTAGTGCTTGCTTTGATGACTGGCTTATGGTTTGCATAGTCATGACTTGTAAAAGAGACACCAGTTTCCTCTTAGGCAATTTCAGCATTGCAACTAATTTCTGTAAGAGTTTCCTCTCTGCTTTGCGAGGTTTGAGAGTTGACAGGACAAGTGTGGCTGTTCATCAAAATTCCTTGATGGTAAGGTTGTGGCTTATTTCTTTCCTTTCAAGTGACAAATGTTAGTTGCTTCTGTTTAATGACACCTACTTTCTTTTTTTCCTGTTTTTTTTTTTTTTTTAAGTGGTTTTGGCTGATGAGAAGCTTTGCTTACTTGGTACAATAAAGGAAGTTCACACTGGCTTATTATTGCCCTTTCTTTAAGGGCTGTGTAAAAAATCTTATGCTTCCCTTTTCTCCCCCCACCCCCCTTTTGTTTTAAAAAATGCAAATGGATTACTTAAAACTCATGAAAACATTAGAAATGATGGGGTTTGTGGAGTGAGGACAAGTGACAGCATGTATGCAAATGACTCCTATTTTGGACAGTTTTCATTCAGTTATGTTTTAAGATGCATCAAATGACAGGGTGACAGTCTAGTCCTGACTGGTTCATGTAGATCAGACATTTGTGAAGACAAGTGTGCAATATGGAAATAGAAGCAATTCCTTTATTGATTAGGTTCCTAGAGAAAAATGTGAAAAGCTAGTATCGTGTAAAGGGTATTTAAGTTACAATATGGGGGTAGAGTGTACTGCAGTGACAGCACTGAACAGATCGATTTCAGGTTTTAATGTGAAAAGAATTTTAGAATGCATTAATTTTAATGTTTTTCTCATAGACATGAAATTGTGTGAGTCAAGACACAGAAAAAGTACTGTCTGAATGGGCTTACCCATCCCATGAGCAAAAGGACAGCTGGAATTGAAATCAGTCCTTTGCACTGAAGCAGAAAAACCAAAACACTGTCTGCATCTCGAGACTCATGTTTTCCTCAACAAAATGTGCCTCTGGTGAAAGCTGAGATTAGCAACTTGTTTAATCAGTCACTTGCTTCCAACAAGTCATTTTTGGGGTTGTAGGGTAATATGTATCTTTACTGGGGTCAATTATTTTAACTGGAGTTCTTGGAAGGTTTATTATCCCTGCTCAGGAGCTGCAGTTCAGTTTAGCAGGATTTCCCTGTCTGCCAGTTATGTCAATGTTTAATGGTTTGTGAGAATTCATAAAGGAGAGAGAAACTGTTTGGTAATGTCTTGTGATATGGTCTTTCTGCACTTTCTCTGATCGTGAAATTTTTACACTTTCTGTAGGCAAAAATTGCTTCTCTGGGAAGGAGGGAGTTCCCCCACGCACCTCTCTTGGCTCTGGTGGCAGAGCTGCACACAACTGAATCAGTCCAGTGGTGTGGGGGAAGCTGCATGCCTTGGGTCAGGGGTGTTGAAGCTCTCTGCTTTCAAATGCTGCATCGCTTTGACTTTGCCCAGCGTGCTGCCTCGCTTCTGCCTCTGGGAGAGCAGTTGGCTTCTTGAAGCAGAGAGAGTGGGCCCTCACACACTACATTCCAACACCTGCTTTCCGTTGGAAAGCCATATTGGTATCGTAGGTGGGAAAGGGGAAAGGGACATTAAAATGTGTACTGTCTGCAGAAGCATGCTTTGTGACAGCATCTGTATCAGAGCCAGGAGGAAACAGTGATGGAAAGCTCTGTTTCACTCTATAAATTACAAGAGCTGATAATGCTAGGCTGTTAATGTTCACGTGAACTTTTTGTGCAAGCTGCCTGCTACTTGTCCCCATGCATGGTAGGAGACCTGATTTCTGGTTGCTAGAAGGCAGCATTTGCATCTCACTTTTTTGAGTGTGCTTCCCTGAGTGGGTGCAGCAGCTGGGTGCTGCATGCTCAGCGCGGCACGCTCTCCACCAGCATCTGTGCAGTCCCTGCAAGGTGGATGACAAAGGCTTCAAGCTGAAATGGGCTGAAGAGCTTCCACAGTTGTTGAGATGGTCTCTGTTTTATCCCTGTTAATTCCAGATGTTTCTCCTTGCTGTCCAAATCCATCCCTTCCACACTGCCACATGATTTAACTAAACTAATAGCACTTGGTTGTGGGTGGATCTAGGGAGGACTGGATTGGATTGGATAAAGACACAGCAGTAGGACAGTGTACAGACAACAGTATTGTGCACTTGTTTGATTAATTGGTATGGATGTGCAGCCTGCTGCTAATCATCTTGCCACGTGGAGGTCACAGAATCACAGAATTCTAGGGTTGGAAGGGACCTCGAAGGATCATCTAGTCCAACCCCCCTGCCAGAGCAGGGTCACCTAGAGTACATCACACAGGAACGCAGATTCTCAATTGGTGTTGGATCCTGCTGTAGGAGCAGTAACCCAGGAGAGGACTGTGTTGCTAAACGACATGTTGAATAGATTGACTATTTTGTGTGTGGAACTGTCTTCAAGGGATGAGTCAACCACCTGCTAACACACCTAATACTGCTTATGGGTGAGGGTAGCTAGTATAATCTATGAGCCTGGAGAAAGTGTCCTGCCTGATGCATCACTTCTGCTAATGAAATCATGCTGAGTGTGGTTATGCAATCTCTAAACAGGGAGATGGGCACTGAGGTAATGCTGCATGTGAAACTATACCTATTATCCCTTTTTACATCTCAATTTCCCTCTCAGCTGAAGCAGAGCCACATTTCTGTCTCTTGAGGTTTTTTCTGAAAAGCAATACATGCAGTTAAAGGCATAGCTCATCAAAGTGCCTTTGTGTGTGCGCTCTGTTTATGCTTTAGTGACACACACTTCTAAAAATACTTCATTTTCGCAGCCTTCTCTACCCTCTAATTGTTCACTTCTTTTTCCTGTCATCAAGTTACAGGCTGGCTGCCCTCCAGTGTCTGCTTCTTTTGCTTTTTCTATGAGGCATCTCTGCCATAAGTGCCATGAACAGACTGAATTCTTCTGCCACACTGAGTGTGTCTGTCCTCCTTTAGCTCTATTCTCTGCCTCTGGCTTAGCTGAGTCACGCATTCTCTGTACATACACTTTCAGTTGTTCCCATGTTCTTATCTCTTTCCTCTCCAAACTTGCTGATTGCTTCCAAGATGGGGCAGGATGGAAAAAATCATCATAATGACATGGCCTTGCCTCACCTACTACTTCTTCTCCTGCAGATACGGCTTCCTCATCTGGGTAGAGCTCACCTTCTTTTGACTTCCTTACCTTGCTTTTTCCCAGAATCTTCTCTAGTCTTTCTCCCTTTTCTCAGCTAGCATGTTTCTGTTTCTTCTATATACAATCAACTAACAACCCACTGTGTTCTCTGCCATCATTTTATCATGGCACTTTACCTTTTATTTTATCTGAAGATCTTCTTAAAACCTTACTGTCTGTGATTCTGTTTGCCAATGGCTCTCCACCTGTTTTCTGAAACACACTTACAAATTGCCTTTCAGAATGTGCTGACATACCCTAAAATTCTGTCTATGGTCAACTAAAAGATCCTGTCCTCTGATCCAGTTTTTCCTCTGCACCTTATGCCCATGTAATTTTATTCATAGAATACCAGGTTGGAAGGGGCCTCAACGAAGTCATTCACAGACATCAGCATGGTTTCTTCTCCTGTGGAGGACAAATCTACTCCTATAATGCAGAGTTGTCTTTTTTTTGACCAAATGTAGATTTTGGCCTGTCTCTCTGATGCCATGGCTCAGACCTTAGTGGGATCTGACATGATCAACTTCTACCTTTCCTAAATCATCCTTGCTTGTTACTAACAATGACATTATGATCGAATTGCCTTCTTCAATTCTCTATATCCTCATTTTGAAGCTATGTTCAAATTTTGCACACGCTTTCAAATGTCTTCACTCTCCATACACAGAAATAAACTGTCACGATGCAAGTTGTAATTATCTCATGTCACATTTACTGAAATCTGCTATTCTCTGGCCTTGACAAAAGTAATTTCACCACCTCATATCAATTCAGAAACTCACTGCAAGGATAATTTTTCTCACTTTGCTTAGTTGAATCTCCTAGCCTATTTATTTCCACTTCTGGGCCACATCAAACTGCTGAACCTTAACTCTCATTTTGAACTCCTTGGAATCCCTCCCTACCTGGGATCCCTCTTGTAGTTTTACAAACATTTGAAAACACTTTATCTCATTATTTTTCAAAGACACTTGCTAAGGCACTAACATAAATCTTGACAGTGTCTGCCCTCAAGCATGCTGAAACCAAACATATGATCCTGACGACTTTTGTCTCACTGTTATCTTGGAATCCATCTGATTCCTGTCTGCATCTTCCTGTTGTGTCCTGTCTTAAACTGGAAGCTGCCAGGAGCAGAGCTACCTTCTATTTCCTTCCATGTTCCTACAGTACCATCCACATGGTCCATTATAATGAAAATAAACATACTGCAATCCCTATTGCTAATATTTCAGAAAAATTTCTTCAACAGTATTTTGTGTATTAATGCTGTAAATCATTTTACGTAGTTCCCTGTTTTGTTACATTTTGTAGCTGCTTCGTTACCCTTGTTCCTTCTTGCAAAGTCTCAGGAGAACTCATTCTCTATTCTTTGGTGCATCTAAGTATATAAGCTTCTTCTAGGAACAGCTTCTGAGTACAAGCACCATCTAAAGACTGTACCAGATGAGTCATATTAATTGTACTTGTTTTCTCTTAAACTAGTGCACCCAAATGCACTACCAGTGCACTTAAAGCACTTTTCCTCCTGCTGAGATGAAGATTGAAGCTGTACTCTAAAGTGCTGCGTAGCATGTGCCCTTGCAGGGGTAAGCAAGATCCTCCAGCAGACTTCCATCTTCTGGATGTGTTGTCTCCTGACACAAACTGCATTTCCTGTAAAGATGTGTTGTGGAGATACAATCCTAGAACCACAGTGAATCACAGCACCTTAACCCCGATTTTGGGTTCTTGCAACCACAGAAGAGACATCTTGGTCTTGTCTTGGCTAATTGCTGAGTCCATAGGGCTTTCTCCAGTTCCTTCTCTTTGATATTTTATGATGAGATGCTTTCAGGTGGTGGTTGCATTCTAGCCTATTTGTCTCCTGATGGACACCTTTGGCTAGTTTCAGAGTCAGCTACTCAGCATGCTTAGCTATTTCACTCCTGCTTTTTAGCCATAGTATTGCTTCCTAGTATATCATGTGATACTATATTTGGGTCCTATATTGCTGCCTGCAAATGTGCAAGGACATCAGGTGCTCACTTAAAGTTTCTATCTTCACTACTGCTTCCCCCTTCTTTCACATTTAATGAAGTGACACAGTATAAACATTGGTTGCACATGCAGCACATTATGAAATGTGCTGAAAACTTGACTAACATCCAGTTTGAACAGCTGTTCAACCTTCTGACCTGACTTACAAAGCCCTGTGGAGTTTCAGCCGTGGCTACTTTGAATTCAATGTTTCAGTATTCTTTTTATCCTAATATTTGTGGTTAGCTCACCTTCTGCTAAGAATTGGGATTTATACTCTGGAGTGGAAGACATTAAAAACAAAACAAAACAAAAAAAAACACAAACCACAAAACAATTGACAAACATTTTGAAAGTGAATCCTCTGGAGCAGTTTGATTTCTTCTTTGGAGTAGCTTGGATTTTTTCTTCCTCATTGATCTCAACAAATCACAGATTGATGATCAAAATCTGTCTGCTTCATGAGAAGTGTGTCTCTTGTGCCAACTTTTTTCTGCATTTTATGTTCTTGCTTAATTATATGTGTTATAAAACCAAAATTTAAGAACTTGAAATGTATTATAGGCTTCAGCAAAAATAAGAGAGTATTGAAAAAAGGAAATAATATTGTAAGACAATACAAATGAAAAATTAATTTGTCTCATTAGTCATTTAGTTGTTAGACTGTTAATCTAATTTGTGGTTTTAGATAAAACAATTCCCTTAATTTTTTTTTTCATGGTAAGAGAACAAGACTTTTGCTTCAAAGCTGTATCTTTTTTAACAAATCTTGTTATGTTTTCTGTTTTAAAATCTCTGTAAACACTACTTTCTCTGAGAAACTCTGGAAGAGAAGTACATAGTAGAACTAATGGTATCTTGAATATGAGAAATCTTTTGGGGTCACGATTATAGTGTCAGTTTCTTAGCTTAATAAAACACACTAGTTAATAGGATTTAAAATTGCCATATTGGCATGTTAAAGTCACTTGAGTGTGATGCTTATCTTATTTACATTTAGACTTTCTTCAAGATATTTCTTCATCACTGAAAAAATGAGGGTGGAAAGGGCAGTAACAGCTCTTGCCCGGAAATACAGAGTGCTTGCTGGTATTGAGTAGGACTTTAACATTCAGGTGCTCCCCTCAGAGCTCTGTGTCCTCACTGAGGTGTTTCTGGTCATGTTTATGTGTCAGAAAAGCACATCATGAGGCAGGAATTCCGTTGTGACCTGCCACTGATGTGCCTAGAGGAGTTGTACCCAAATCTTTCCTTGCTCTTTCTATTTTTCCAATTTTTTCCATGATTTAACAAGACAGAAAAACGACAACCTTGTTGTGCTTGACAATGCTTGCAAAACAGATGTGCTACATTATAATATCTGGTCAGAAGACATGAGAAGCTATATAGCTGCCAACAAAAACAGGATGCATCCCGGCACTTAACTTGAATGAAGTCTGAGAGATCAGCTGGGAAGACAAACGCACCATTCCTTCCTCATGTCAGAAAACTGTATATTGCAAGTTATATCATCAGTTGATTTAAACTGAGACAATTTAAGTTATGGGTGCTTCAAATCCTTATGTTAGCCTATATAGCTCTGCTGCAAAGGGAAATATGAAGTGTGGGGTTGCTTTTCTCCAAGCATTTACTGCTCTTTAATTATTTGTACTACCATGTGGGTTTTGTTGCCAAATTTCTTGTTGCCAAAATGGCACAAGGCATGAGAGGGAAAACTGAAGTAACAATTAAAAGTAATATAATTAAAGAGGATCATAAAAATAAGAGTAAATATTGATGCTGCAATTACTGTGAGCTATACATTGGCATTAGTAGCTGATAAACTAATTTAATTTTGTCTTTATTATTTTTTTTTTCACTGGGAAGTCTAAAAGTTATTTTGTCTATTTGCTTTTCTTATGCAAAACTTGAAAGATATTTGTATAATAATTAGGCCAAAAAAATGAGGTACTCTATATTGGAATACACTCATCCAAATATAAAAGGACATAAGCAGCTGTGGACTGGTTTAGAAAAAAAAACTGAGAAGAGAGGGAATCTCTCCTTAGAAGGAAAAGGAGAGAGGGAGACAGAAAGTGTTGAGAGCACCATAATAAGGTGGAATTTAAGGGAAAAAGTTTGGAGAAATACAACTTATGACATCCAAAAAATCCAGATGATCTGAGAGGACCTAGAAATTGTTCCTGTGAAAGAACAAGTTCAGTTTTTCATTTTATGTAAATAGTTTCACCATATTACCTTCTCCTTTAGAAAAATGCTCCCTGACTTTCAGATTTTACTATCACAAGGGCAACCACAGAGAAAAGAAGTAAAGAAAAGTGTTCATTTCTGTAAGATTCAAGAAGCAAGTGCCTGACGTAGTCAGATTTGCATTTGCAGGAGTAACAAATAGTAATCTTTAATGATTTAATTCTGTGTGCAGATGTTCTGGCAACAGCTATAGTGCTTAAGAAACAAGAATCACAGTAAATCCTGAGTGCCTACAGGAGCTGATGGCTGTAAAAAAGTATTGTAAAAATCTTTTGTAACCAGTAATAGCTTTTTTTCTGAGTTTTGTTTCAACTCTTAGGGCCAACCAGCTTGTTATGCTACCCATCTTAGACCAAACCCCCACACTGGTGGGAAGCTATCTTCTAGCAGATATTTCTTACTATGTTCCTTTTGTACGGTGTAGCAGGCTTTCTTGTCTTCATCATTGCAAACATACATCAAAGTAAAGATGGCTGGTAGCAATTTGAACAGATAATGAGAATTAATGTAATTAAATCTACTGCTGAAATAATCTAGAAGCAGGAAAGCCACTGATAATTAAACTGGACTCCCAGGGCAAAGTGTTCCTAAGAGCGCCTTCTCATCATATCTTTAAGCTTTTATCCTAGAGGTCATTTTTTGCCTCTCAGAAGTTCATATCTGATCTAACTCAGAGAAGAACACTGAGCTCCCAGTTTTCTGCCCAGTTTGCTGGTTTGCCTGTCCTGGACATTGGAGAACATCCATGTTATGTACTAGCATGTGGACCTGGATGTTGAATTGAGGAATGGGTGCCCATTAAATCTTTCTGGAGGAGCTCTGATATAAGGAGTCCAGTTTTCTCCATTCTCTTGTTCCTGGGGAAATGTCTTTCACCCATGGGGAAAAGAAGAAAACATGCAAATCTTTCTGGCTGACCAGATTACCTTGTAGTGCAGGAGCAGTTTCACCCTCCTCTCAGGTTGCCATTGAGATGACCCACTGAGATTGCTCTACTGCAGAGGTGATGTTTGAGTCAGTGTATGTACTTTATGAAGGGTGAAAGGAAGATAAACTCTTCGATGCTCCTGATCTTCTAATGAATCATACAGGACTCTCAAGACTTTCGTTTCTTATGAACTTTGTGAACGTGAACTGGAAGTCTTTGATGAAAGAAGAAGCAAGTCCCCCAGCTATTTCTTCTTTATTTCATCCTCATAATCATCAGCATAATGATTTTGCTTTAAAACTATTTTTAATCTCTCTTTAAAAACTCTTCACTTTTCTCTGGAAGTGTGAATGCCAGCTTTTTGTATAGTGCTGTTGAAATAGTGAACATCGCCTGGATGGAAAAAGGCCGGAGAGGATTCACATCTAACCTCCAGCGAGTGCAAAAAATAGAAATTTTTTGTGGCCTTTTGTTCTCAAATACAGAAGCCAAAAGTGTACTCCTGTTACCCTGATGTATTGCATTGCAGTTATGACAAGTTGTAATGGGACTGAATGTCCTTGTTGGATCTCTTGTCAGGATGGCATCTCAGGAAATATTGCACAGGTAACTCTTTTTTCGGAAGTAGGAGAAAACTCCATCTACAGTGCTCTGGAGAACAGCTGTAAACATAGGAAGGACTGGTTGGCTTCTGTTCTGGCCTTGGCTCTGCTGCCTTAAATCAAATTATTGCTGCCCATGAGATGCTTTCGGCAATGTGTGGGTGGGGGCTGAGCCCCTCTGGACAGCTCAGCAGGGCTGCGGGGAGGCCCTTCCCTGTCTGGGGGGCTCCTGTTGCCGAGGTGGGTTTCATCCCAATGGCCACTAGAGGGAAAATAGTAAAAATTCTCCAAAAGGAATATGCCACTCTGAGTGCCAAGGGAAGAGCCTCAAAGCCAGTTTGTTCTTGAAAACAAGGAAGTTGAGGTGTGCCAGTCAGCTTCCTCCATTATCTCCATACAGAAGAAATTTTTTTAATTAGTCTTATTTTAGGAAATCTGGTTCATTTTTATCATAATACCTTTTATCTTTCTTCTTTGCTCTGAACTTTGTCCTCCAAATTCACAAAATGTTTTTCAGCATATTGCTGTGATTGATTTTTTTTCAGCTGTATTGTATGCATAAAACCTTTTGCAGCAAATATTTGTCAGAACTGCTTTCCATCAAGGAAGCCTCAGGTTATTGTCACTGTGGTGATTCATGCTTACAATTAGTGCAGCAGTTTTGTGCCTTTGTGCTGAGAGGAAAGATCCCCCTCATTCTCTCTTTAGGTGCTGGACTTTGCAGCATTCCCTCAAAACTGTGTTTGCTGAATGGCTGATCTGAAAAAAAAACCAAAACAACAAAAAATGATGAGGGAAAAATGTTCCCTCTCCCCTCATCTGTATCTTTCTGCAAGGGACTTTCTTCAAAAGAAGCCCCTTCAGTTGTTGTCTCTGGGAGGTGGAGAGCTATAAAAAAAGCTTTGGGCTTTTTTTCCTGCCTCCCCTCCATGTTTCATCTTCTGGGCTAGCAAAGACCTGTGCAACTTTATAAGAGAGCAGAACACCAGGGAGCTGCTTCTTTAGACCTGGAGTGTTTCCCTACCCCTTAACTGCACTAACATTTCACCAATTTCTGCAGCCAACTTAACTTTGCCTGCTTTTATTGCCTGCCACAGGAAAAGAGCCAGCTAGGAGGTAGTAGTAATTGCAGTATTGCACTTCTTGTTTCTGAAAACTCTTCCTGGGCCTTCAAACATAATTGCACTAGGAAACAGCTCCACACTATAAGGAGACTGCATGCGAGCTCATATTTGGGGCAGACATGTTTCTCCAAGAATGCCATTTTGATTTCTCTGTTTTGTCTGTGAGGCCACAGAGGCAGCTGGAGTATCTCTTTTCTGTGGAACCTTTTTCTTTCCAGCCCCTCTCCTCCTGAAGGCAGTGAGTGCGGGCTCCTGCAACTGCTTGCTCAGAGCTGTCAATGCCTGTAACCTGCCACTCCTGGGATTCCCATCTGGACTCCCTCCAATGCATTGATGATAA
>VZRW01012155.1:5527-40805 GCA_013398125.1 Aegotheles bennettii
CTTATGGGGAACGACTGAGGGAGCTGGGGTTGTTCAGTCTGGAGAAGAGGAGGCTCAGGGGGGACCTCGTTGCTCTCTACAACTGCCTAAAAGGAGGTTGCAGTGAGACGGGGGTCGGTCTCTTCTGCCGTGCCCATAGTGAAAGGATGAGATGAAATGGCCTTAATCGCAGCAGGGGAGATTCAGATTGGACATTAGGAAAAATTTCTTCACTGTAAGGGTGATTGGGTATTGGAATAGGTTGTCCAGGGAGGTAGTGGTGTCACCATCCCTGGAGGTGTTCAAGAGGCGTCTGGATGTGGTGCTGGGTGATATGGTTTAGTGGTGATGTAGGTAGGCAGTTGGACTGGATGATCTTGAAGGTCTCTTCCAACCTTGATGATTCTATGATTCTAAGTATCACCTGTCTAATTACAAAAAGCATGGAATTGCTAGTTGTCTCCAAAGAGAAACAAAGTATGTTTAAACTTACCTAAACAGGGTCCTGACTGGAACAGAATATCATCAATAGCAGTGTCGCTTCTTATTGACACACCACGGATTGCCTCAAAAATAATCTGTAAAGGTAAGACACAGCTTTACATGAATCACACAGAAGGAAGGACTCTAAAAAAAAAAAGGATCCATGCAGTCTATTCAAGGATCTAGTGTGCCCTGAAAGCCTGCTTCTTGCAAAGAAACTTCTATGCTTCATCAGCAGACTGACTACCCTGTTCAGAGAATTTGGGTGTGTGCTATGCTGAAGGAAGCAAACTTGTTCTCATAATTTGTTAAGAAATTGCTGTGTGTTATAGTCCACTGATAAATTGTCTCTGGCAATGCGGCATTTCTATCTTGCTTCTCAGCCCAAATGTGTCACTGTGTGTTGCCCATATGCGAGCAAGACTTGAGGGGAAAAAAATCATTACAATATTACGTTGTGGTCTTACTGATGAAACTAAACTTGCTTTTTAGTAAAAGTTTTTTTGTTTTCGTTTTTCCTAATTAGTTTCCAGACTCTTAAGTGATGAAAAAAACCCACACCATGTCTTTGGTTAGTGACCAGTGCAGATTTGTGCCCTGTGCTGTTTCAATCAATAGGAATTTCAGCTCGAAAGGACCATCCTGCAAGAAGTAGCCACTTTATCAGATTAGTGCTTATGGCAACTCTAGACAGGGGTTTAGTCACCTGAAGGAAAAGAAATTGCACAAGTAATCTAAATAAAAAACACCACTACTGACAAGAAATGAGGGGAAAACAGAATTTAAGCACTTCACAAAAATACTGAATTAATGAACTATTTTCATACTTGCAACCTAGCAATGTCTTTATTTCCTCCCTAACTTCATTTGTAAAAAATTACATGTTACTTCAATGCTACTTCAATTACATTCAATGTTATTTACATTTTAACATTTTAAATTTTTTATACAACCCAAAACTTGGATTCCAGCATGTAGTTCAGTTCAATATTCCATTTCAATTGCTTTTTTAATTTTTTTCTTACCTGGTAGTTTCTATCACTTTCATATTCTATCAATCCCCTTAGCCATGAGATGCTTTGCTCCGCTGTCCTCCTCCACAAAGGAATCTCTTCATCATCACCTTCCTTTTTCAGATAAACACTTAATAATCCCGTCCCAGCTCCATACATGTGATAAAAAAATGTCAAGCACTGTTTTCCAGATGTTCCTCTTAGTGATCTTGAAACTAGGTATGCTCTCTGTCCATAGACCATGTTGGATGCCTCAATATACATGTAGTAGCCTTAAAGAGATGCACAAGCAAATATTAGCGAAGTAGGATACATTCTCTCAGCATGTTCATTATGCTTAACATGCTCATTATTTAAAAAACTATGATCGAAATTATTTTGATATTTTTATGCCATAGACTGTTATATTTGTGAACTGTAATATTTGTTGTATTGTAATAATTGTGTAGTGTAATAATGGTAACATTTGTGAGTGCTAATATAAGAACACTTAAAAACTTGTTTATATCTGGTAAAATACATAGGAACAGAAAGGAACACAAAGTAAGAAAACCAGCTGTTATTAAACACGGAATGCACTCTGACAGTGGTCAAGTAATTGGAATTCAGAGACAGCTGCATGTACATCTGAGGGTACAGTTTAGGCAATGGTTGAAGCTGATGCTATTAACAAAGCAAATTAATTGGAATACCTCTTCTAAGTCACATCATAGGACTTCAATAATATTTTTCTTTCTGTGATCAAGTCATGAAGACACAAGTGAGGAAAACTAGACTCTCTAAAATCCATGAATGAATGAAAGATTCATGAACTCTCATCTGTGGAAAAATTAGTCATTAATTGGTGGCAGGCAAATTAATCCCCTCCCCCAATCCATCATTTGGTTATTTCCAATTGGAGCAAACTGAGATGCGTCAGAAGTCTGAGGAGCATCCCCACGTCCCATATGCTGTATGTGGCAGCTATTCTGTGTCCTGAGATGTACAATCTGCCAGCAGACTGTGAACTCAGATTTTGCAGCACCACTTCATGCAATGCCACTGCTTCCTTATTGTGGAGTTGGAGAAAACAAGCCACCACAAGTACTGCTGGTGAAATTACCCTCAGGGGAAGAGAGGATTTCTAAGGATCCATGAAGCAGGAGAAAGCTGAGAGCAGCGAGAGCAGCCAGTGGATGCTTGGGGTGTCTCTCACGATGCTCAGAGTACTATTATCTACACAAAACCATGCTGAAGACATCCTCTCTAACCCAGGTTGTAGTTTGGTGGTAAGCAGCAGTAGAGGGAAGGAGTGAAAAGGAAGATTATCTACAGCTGTAGGTCCATACAGAAAACATAATTTCATACAGTATGTTGGAGAATTCCCTAGGCTATTTATACCAAACCTACTGCAAGCCATTGTGAGAATGTTGTTCACTATGCTTAAAAGTTCCTCAAGTTAAAAATCAAACCCTACAGCTCCTACTACAGTGTCATAAAATAACTTGTCTTCAGTTCTAAGGCCTGAGTCATACTACAAGCTTGTTGGAAAGGCTAGATCAACTCTTGGTTTTGTGAGTTCAAATCCATGTATTTCTCAGCACACCTTGCTGCAAAGGCTTGTGCGAAATAAGGAGTAAACATTGTTGTCACAGGACTGGCTTAAAAGATTCTCTTGCTTCACCAGTTCTAAAGTTGAGCTATCAGCCTTAGATCTCAGACTACTTGGTGATCTACATAAATGGAAAATAGGCCTAAAGTCTGTTTCTGCCTTCAAAATCAAGAAAATTGTGCTAACAGCCCACTCCTTTCTTGAGCAAGAAACCCTTACTTGTTGCTCCTGCTATAAGGAGAGAGTTATTGTCCTTGGAAACACAAGAACAGGGATATAGATTATTAGAAAGAGGAAGAATAAAATATATTAAGTAGGGAATAACCATTAAAATAAAAGAGCATCAAACCAATCTGAATGTTGAATCCTTTTGTAGAACTGAGTGTGGTTACCTACCAAAACAACTAACAGCTTTAATGTGATGTAGTCCTTTTGGATCATATTTTGTTGAAAAAGAAGGATCTGCCAGACAATGCAGATGTGGCCTACCGATGCCTCTCCAAGAGTCTCACCCACATTTCAAAACATAAATTCTCAAATTAACTTTAACTGTTAGGAGAAATCCTCACTTATTTTAAAGCTGGTGATCACATGTCTAGTTGATGCAGAAGAACTGGACAGCACAGGTAACAAAAGCTCACAGGCAGTATGTCCTCTAATTCAATCTACCATTATCTAATTTTTAAATGGAAAGGGGACAAGATTTCAATATTCCTTTTTGAAGGTAATTCCACAGTATGAAGGTATCATTATTGGGAAAATTTTCCTGATTTGTAGATAGCCTACATTTTCCACTTAGATAACTTAGCCAATAGATCTGGTCAGAATATGGTCAGATTTGTAAGCAATGATTCTCATTTCTATTTTATAACATGTAAGAGAAGTTTGAGCTTTGAAACTCACTTATATCTGAAGGCTATTCATATTTCTACCCAGAATCAGTACTGTTTAGAATTACCAATTCCTCTTGTTGAGCTGAAATTTCAAGCCAAAGAGAAACATTCCCATCTGCATTCTTAATTCCACATGCAGGATGCTGGCCATAAAGCCCACGCACCATGAATTTACATCTGTCTGGTCAATTTCCATACCTTGCTCAGGATGCAGCTATTTTTGCAGCTAAATTTTACCAGGAGAAAGGAAAGGTAATGTGAACTGAATGTGCACAAAGCCATCTTTTTAGATATAGATATTAGAAACAAGACAAAACATTTGTTACTTTACTAACTAGAAGCATTTGTTATTTTATTAACTAGAAACAACACAGTTCTCCAGAGTAACTTGAATTAAGCTTGCATAGAGCAAGACTTCAAATGCACAGCTGAAATAACTATTCTTGATAATGCGTAATGTAGTTTACACTCAATCACAGCTGACACAATAATAATAGCTTTTGGTGAGCCTTTTGAACAGGCCAAGTGTTTTTGTAATCCAGTTAACATTTTTAACAGACTGGATAGATGGCTACTGTGAATAAAACAGCTTGTCTGCAACTGACTTTATAATTTGTTGAATGAATGCTAACCACTGTGAAGGAGGGCAAATCCAAAGGCCCCAAAAGTGTTTTTAAGCCTATGTAAGCATTTAAAGTTCACAAGCCTTAGGGCAGTTTCATCCATTGTTCTGAAGATGGTGGAGTTGTTACTGAGGTTCTCTTCTGCAGGAACATGAGCACCCAACACAGTAACACAGTTCATAATTTTCAAAAGTTACCAGGTACTGCCCCTGGTGTGGGGCCAATTCTAATGCAGTTTTCTGGGCATTCACTCCTGTTAATCAGGGTCCCACTTGCCTAAATACTTTAAACTACACAAGTGAGTTTATGGAGCACAATTTCAAGACAAAGGGTCTGTGGGACCTCTTTTATTATCCATATTTTCTTCTAAGTCTGAACAGGAGGGTGTTGATGCAGAAAAGCCTCCAGCCACTTGTTGAGAATATTCACATAAGCTAAGGGTTTGGAAGAAGGCTTTTCTGTGAGGTCTGGAGAGTCATCCTGTCATTTTTTTCTCCCAAGGGAAAGGGCTAACTTAGTATAAAAAGACTGAATTGCCCACTTGGTCTGCAGTTAATTCAGATGAAACATCACATTCTCTAAATCATCTGTGGGTCCCTAAGAAACATTTATACTTCATTTCACTAATAACTGTTCTGAACAGAACAGTAAAAACTTTCTTTGTGTTTTAGGTTATAATTTCAAAGTATTTTTGTTTAACTGTCTATTTCTGTTCTGAAATTTCAATGTGGAGCTTAACTCACCTACCCCAGTAGTGTGGTCTCCTTTTGGCCCGGTGTAAGAAGTGGGAGTTGGACCCCTTCTCCTGTGCCAACTCCCACGACCTCTCTTCTTCTGGGTAAATACACACTCATCCTTTTCAAAAGTACACTCTCCAGGATTGGGCAGCATTAGATCTGTAAGGGGAGAACACTGTTTAAAACTGCAAACATATTCGACAGATATGTAGAGAGATTACACAAGCAATGTATTGCATTCACTCACCTGCTGAAATCACTTATGTCTACCTAGCAATACTTAGAGTAGTCACAAGCTTATACAAGCTAGCTTCAAACTGATGTACAAAATTTAATTTCATTTTCTTCACAGCTTTGGGGAAATCTATGCCCTAGTCTACTCACTAACATGTACTAATATTCTTTAAAACAACAGTTTATTCTCTCATCACAGCTCTTCATAGCTCCACAATGGGCTCTACCAGTGTAGTTTTCTTCACTACTGTGGAACACCAAGCAGTTTAATGAGCACCTGCATGTATAACATGCATAATAAAAGAGTCTTGTCAAAGATTGGAGTTTCTGTGATCAGAAATCAAACACCACATTTAGCTCTCTTATGTGCCTAGGCACCAGATTCTAATACAGCATCCAACAGACCACAGAGCTGCACTTACTATTTACTATTACTGCAATTACTATTACTATTTCAATTCTATTAGATGATGCAGAAGGCAGAATGTTGACAATTCAGGTGCTCGCCACGAAGCTTCTGTCAGCCCTTCTGCTATAATGTGAATTTGTAGTTCAGGAGTAGACACTTTGAGATGCTTTCAGCTTTTGGAAAGGAAAAACCTTGATGTCTTGAATAGTCTGGGGCATTTGTCAGGCATTTTTTTTTTTTGCTGCCATCAGTGACAAGTCCCCATATGACTATCTACCCAAGTATCAGTTCTGTGCCTTTGGTTCCTTTTCAAATTTCTTAGGAACTACAGAAAGGAAAAGCAGACAACTATTAGAAATACTTCAGAAAAATGGCATCTTGTTTTATACATGTGAATTCACTCTGTTATGTAATGGTTAGCAGCCTGAATGCACAAAATCCAATCAAAAGAGGCCATTAAAAAGTTCTTATTACATGGGAATGTAAATGGCATGGTAGATCAGCCTCATCACCATTTCAAATAATGGGATTATAGATTGTGCCTGTCTCATGAGAGTGGTTTCCAAATTCTGATATAATTGTTGCATTGTCAAACCTCAAAAAGACCCAGAAGATGGAGTTTGGATGAGTTCAGAGAGGCTAGCCTGTGCATGTCAGAAGGTAAGTTCTTGCTCAAAAACATTCACTTCCTCCCTCTACAGACAGGAGAGTTAGACTCATCTTACTTGTCTTGATTAGAGAACTGCAGTTCAGGTAAGAGACTGTCTTGGCCTTGCACAACAGTACAAGGACTAAAAAGAATAATGCTGCATTTGGACTAAAAAGAATAATGCTGCATTTTGAAAATATTGCTTTTGGGTCTATTCCTGGTTTCCTAAAAGCCATTTGAAGACTGCCTTCCCCTCAGTTAAACTGTAGGGGTTTTTTTAAATCGTAATGCCGCAAAAGGAAAGCTCACCTATATACAACTGCACCAGAGTTAGTGAAGTTAATCAGGAGTTAGCTAGTACCTCTGCGAATAACAACTGGTCCTCACTGTATCCCTGCTACTGCAATAGTAGGATTTATGCAATACGTATTGGAAGAATAAGAAAATAAGAGAAACCACAGTGGGATGAAGGCAGCTGTAGGATAGACTTGGAAAATGAAGATAAGCAATGAACTCTTAATAAAAAGGGTAGCAGCTGTTGGACAACAAATATACACGGTCTTACCAGCAGCCTGGCAGCTTCCAAGGCTCAATGATACATCATCCAGTGCCACGAGCCCACAGTCCCAGAAGCTTTTACACCAGCTGACAAAGACAACCTGCAATACATGAAAGAAGTTTCAGGTACCTAACAGAAGCTGGCACCGTGAAAAGTCTGAAATTTTAGATTTTTCTAAATGTGCTAATGATTTTGACATCTACAGAACAGAAGTGATGAATCCACTTTGTTTTGGCTCATATTAACACTGCCAATGACTGAAATTTCAAATCCAGTGGGGTTTAGATTTGTGTTTTCATTCAATAGAAAGTATTTTCTCACTTTTATAGGCAAATGATGTATCTCTATATATAGTTTCCATTTTATTAGGAGAGTGTGTATTATTTAATGTATGAGAATACGTGACTCACTGAGGCTGTTGTGTTTTCCTTCACCCCCCAAAACTAACACGAACAGCTCAAATGTCCTCAGCTATCTTATCCTTAGAGCCAGGAAGTTTTATGCATGGAAGAATAAATTTGAAAGAGTAATGCAGAGTTATGGGCAAAAGAGAAATGGCTGTGGCAAAAACAAAGAACAATAGAGATGAGATGAAACTACAGCATAAAATGGGATAATTCAGAAATGACAGAAGGCCACGATATCATCAAGCAGGAGACTGGAAATGCTAAGCATCATTCACACTGTTCATCTGGGTTTGTGAAGATTAAGAATAGTGTCCAATATGTTTTATTTGACTGCACATTAATTCCACCATAGAAACTACAGGTTACTCATGAGATGACAATATAAACTGTAAAGAAAATCTAAGATTTCCAGCTGCCCTTCTCCCAAGATTGTTACAGATCTATTTGAATTACAGAAGACACAATAATGTTCATTTTGTGAAAATACTGCTGACAGTTTCCTTTGACTAACTACTGAAAACCATCTGCCTGACCATTGGAGTTATGACCATAATTTGGGAGGAGTTTTTCAAAACAATTCCTTTGTGATGAGGTCTGGGCTACTGACTGGAGACAGGTGAGTGTCACTTCTAACAGTTTAATATTCTGGAACAACAGTAAACACCTCAGTTACATACTTGAGGTTAAATACTGACCGACAGTTTCATGAGGATACAAAAAGGTTGTTAAAAGTTGTTCATGCATTATTTAATATGTTCTCTTTTAACAAGCTTGGTAACATCTTCAATATTGTCATTATACCACACCTTGCTAGGTTGCTTTGTTATGTAGTATTTATTTACCCATCTGCTTATAAACAGCCTGGGACATGATTACACTGCAACCTTTGAATCTTGTATGGGTTATGCTACCCAGGATGGAGCAGTTTTCAAAACCATTTTCCATTCAGTACTACCAATCCTGGTAATACTAATTATCTGTCTTGTAAACTGTTACAGGTGTGGACTTGAGGACACACGTGGCCCCTGCACAGCATGCACAACTGCTCAGTGTATAGTGGCCTTAGTGGCCTAAAACTGGCTTGCTTTTTTTTTTTTTTTTCTCCTGTAGAGCTGCTCTCTTAGTTGTAAGGTTTATCTGGACAAAAATTGTTTCCTACTTTGTAAGTTAATTCCCAGGAAACAGGCACAATCTATTAAGAAATGGTAGCAGCTCTTGGAATAAAGAACACAATAAATGCTGACGTTGGGTGGACGTCATTCACTAGACTTTTAATAAATGCATTCTGGTGAACACTTGTAATAAACTAAAGACATATTATAATCCTAAACCCAAAAATCTTCAGAAAACCACACATGAAAGGGTGAGGTCAGTCATCATTTGTGAAATAACATTTCCACACTGTGGAATCATGCTGTAAGTGATGTTTTCCTATTGACATCATTGGGAGCAGGATCAAGTTCTTTATTCTTAAATTGCAATAATTTGTTCCATTCAAGGTATGTAATTACCCACTGGATCCTGCAGAAAGCCCTCCATTTCAAAAGCATTGCAGCAATAACTGTTGTTCTCTCAAAGGGAATTGAACCTTTTTTACAATCAAAGGAGTGATCTGTTTCAGTGACACTTGTAAACTTGTTCAGCTTTGTCATCTAAAGCTTTAGTGTTGCTAATTTTTTACTTGCTTCTTGTGGTGTTCAGTGACACACTGCCATGAGCAGACTTTATAATTTCACAGAGGTGGAGTGGGGGAGCTTGTGCCTGCAAATGTGGAGTTTCCAGTATTAACTGAATGTACTGAATTGTACTGAATGTACTGAATTGTACTGAATGTATGTAATATGATACAATGTACTGAAATTGTTCATTGTCCCCCCAGCTTATTTTGTTGTTATATTCTTGGCTTAGTTTTAAGCAATGAGGTAGAACACATTTTTATTCACAGGTCAAATTTATTCATTCTTCTTTTGTCCTAAATGTCTTTTTGTCATATAGGGACATCTTTGACTATTTGAACTTCACCTACCAAAATTTTATCAATTTGGATTTACTCAGCTACTCATTTTCACCCTACATCAGATCTGTGAACCCTCTAAATCTACAGTCTCAACAGGACTAATCTCATGATGCTTTACACTTGTTCTTGTTTTAATGAAAACATTTCCCAGGTCAATTATTTCATATGAAATTTTTATGAAGTTATCTCATGCTTTGGAGAAGAGAATAGGGAGATCTTTGTGCTCAGCTCACACTTTCTTCTTAAAATGTGTCAGATGGACAACAGACTAATTGTTTCAAACTAGGTAACAAATCTTCCTGGATTTGCATGCTATCTTTCAGGCTAAATTAAAACCATTATCAAATGCAGGCAGTTGTTTATGTTACTGGAAAATAAATAATATTTTCCTCTCATGTCTCTTTTTGTTCCAATATCAGGACACAGCCAGGGCATTAGTTTCCTTCCAAATCATTGTCCCAATTTCTGGAAACTGTTTTGTTTATTTTCCAGTACTTAATCAATGTTCCTGGCCTGCAGCCTCAAAGTATCAATAATCAGTTACTAGCATTTATGCTTGATTATATCAGTAATGACCAACATCAGATGAGAACAGCTGGTAGAGCAAGCAGAGTTTAACTTCTCCCAGGACACGCTGGGTTGTGCTGCAGACAGTGAGTGAGCTAAAAGGGACTTCTCATCCTTAGCACCCTGCATCTCTACAAGTGGATGTGAGTTAAAACATATGCATATGAATTTTATCTGCTTAGGAGGAGAAGAAAGAGTTGAACATGCAGTAGGGTTCTTCCATCAACAAGTGTAAGGAAGGACTAATGGGGGAACTTGTAAAGGAGATTTGGAGAGTGGTGGACTGAGAAGAGGAGAAAAGGAGAGAAGATACCACCGGATCCCTGTGGGTTCTGTGTGTTTTCCTTCCTACTTGTTTATCCCAGAAAATATAGCACTTGCTCAATTTGAGAGGCACACCACCCAAACAACAGAAAAACTGTGACAACAGTCAAATGTGGTGACTTAAAAGCAAGCTATGCCTCTGCAGCAAAGTAATTTACCTGATTCCATCATAGTGAACATGCCTAGATTTAAACTACATACGAACTACATTGGCGTAGACAGAAAACTCAAGTCCGTCACTTAGACACGTACTTAGGTTCAAATTTTTAAAGTAGAAAGGCAGTTATAGTGGGGTCTGAGGTGTTTTTTGGTGAGAAGCAACTGTTGTAATTTTTATACAGTGACACAGAACTCAGTATTACAAAATCCAAAAATAATTCGAGCACCAGAAACAGAAGTGTGACATGACACAAAGAAGCAGTCGAGATGTTTTCACAAACAGAGCCTGACTTTTCAGTCAGTCACACTAGTACACAGACATATAAGCATGTAAGCCAGGGATCCACCACTGGCACAGGGAATGGAAGAACCGTTATCAGTGTAGCCCAAATTACTTTTAAGTAGTTTAACTAAACTAGATTTTAAATTACTTGTTTTTCTTTGGCTTAAACAGTCTGGAACTCATTTATCAAGAATGCAAGTAAGCAACTAAGCCAAAATTAGAATGTCTGCAAGCTTCTGTCATTTAAAATAAATTGATTTAAAATGGCACTTGCCAGGCAACTTCAATTTCTCGCTATGTAAATACAATTGAGCTTCTGCGAGAAAAATAATGGATTATGAAAGCTTCTACATAAATAATTGAATTGCATTGGCAATAAGCTTGTGACATTGGAACAAACATTTTTTAAAATCTTTCCTGTCCAAGGGCAACTGGGCTGAAGAAACAAAAAATGAAAGAGAAACACAAAGCTAACAGAATAATCTGGGGCCACAGGCTGTTCATGCTACATCTATATTGACTGGATTGCTCTGTCTAGTAGAGAATACTACTTGCACAGAAATGTATACAGGAAACTGATATCCTCAGCTGTCCCCCAGGGCCCCTCCTGGGTTTCCAGAAATCTATTATGGCTCTATCCTCTTCTCAGTGAAACAGTTTTCTTGGCTCTTTTCAAAAGAGGGAAAGGTTCTTGCCTTTAGACTGAGGAGTCTTGTCAGATGATGTTGCATGGTAATGTCACAATATTAAGTACCCAGAAAAAAAAATTGAGCAAGAAGAGGAAATGTCAGTTAAGTACCACAGACACCAAAAGGAGGTATGTAATATTTCATGCTACGTATCTCCTTGCTTAGCTACTGTGAAAATGCAGGCTCCTTAGGTAACACTTTCTAACCTGAATAATATTTACAGTTTCCATTATGTCATTTCCTGATGGTATATAGAATCACGGAATCATAGAATGTGCTGAGTTGAAAGGGACCCATCAGGACCAGCGCATCTTACTCCTGTCCCTGTGCAGGACACCCCAAGAGTCACACCATGTGCCTGAGAACATCATCCAAACACTTCTTGAACTCGGGCAGGCTTGGTGCTGTGACCACTGTCCTGGGGAGCCTGTTCCAGTGCTCAGCCACCCCCTGGGTGAAAAACCTGTTCTTGATATCTAACCTAAACCTTCCCTGATTCAGCTTCCTGACATTTCCCGGAATCCTGTCACTGGTCACAGGAGTGAAGAGATCAGTACCTGCCCCTTCTCTTCCCCTTGTGAGGAAGCCGTAGACCACAATGAGGTCTCCCCTCAGCCTTCTCTTCTTCAAGCTGAACAATCCAAGTGACCTCAGCCACTCCTCATAAGAAATCCCCTCCAGGCCCTTCACCATCCTCGTGGCTCCCCTCTGGATGCTCTCGAATAGCTTGATGTCTTTTTTATATTATGGTGCCCAAAACTGCACACAGTACTTGAGGTGAGGCTGCACCAGTGCAGAGTATGACAGGAAAATCGCCTCCCTTGACTGGCTGGCCATGCTGTGCTTGATGCACCCCAGGACACGGTTGGACAGCAGTGTGCTCCAGGTTCCCCTCCGCTTCGCTGCTCTCCAGCCACTTGTTCCCTAGTCTGTGTGTACCATATCAGGGTTGCCCCATCCAAGGTGCAGAATCTGCCACTTGCCCCTGTTAAACTTCATATGGTTGCTGATTGCCCACCTATCCAATTCTCCTTCAAGTCCTGTGTCCAAGTCATTGATGAAGATACTGAACACCACAGACAGTGTAGTACACATTTTGCAAGCACTAATCCTACTATTTACAAACCCTAATTTTATTTTAAATAGGCATTTCCAGTGACTGTTCTTTAAGAAATTTCTTGTTTTAGACGTGAAAGAAGGAAGGGCCATACTATAAAACTGCAGTTTATTCCAACCTCTTCAGTTTGCATAGTTTACCAAGAGAAGACTGATCAAGGGTTGTGTCAGAACCGTACCAAAAAGCTCCTTTATTTGACACACGTGAGGGTTTTTCAGAGGAGGCAGGGGAGATGAGCACTAGGATGTCTGTCCTCCTTCACTTGGTACCTGACTGGAGAACTGTGTCCTTTATACTAGTGAGTCAGTTATAGAGACCTAGGGCTATATCACATATCCAAGATCACTTTAGTCATTTACATATGACTTTAGTGGACAAGTGAGAGACACAAATTTCTCAGCAGCAAAGAGAAATGCTAGAATAATTTAATATTGAGCATCATCATAGTGATGATGTGAGAACAAAGGTCCAAAGACCCTCATATCAAGACCTAAGAACGTGGAGGGATGATAATGGATGTTTAGGGAAAACAGTACAAGAAACTAAACAATCATAAAGCTATTTGTGCTGTCATATTATGTTCAGTCCCCAGAGAGTTGAAGAACTTGCTGAACTGGAGGTCACACCTGTACCACTGTGTTTATGGTCACTGTGAGATGTCTTTTCCATGAATTTGCCTAATCCCTTTTAAAATGCATTTATATTGGCTTACACAGCATCCTGCAGCAAAGGATTTCTGTGTTTAGTCATTCTCGAAAAAGTACTCCCTTTTGTTTGGTTTAAAACATGCAAATATTGAAGTGCAACATTCAGTCACTTCATTCTGCTTTCTCACAACAGCAACTAAAGCTAGTTATGAAGGACAGGTGAAAACAAACAGATGAACTCGAGGAAAGAGACTGAGTTAAAAAAAAGATCTGAGAGAAGAAAGTAGACTGAAAGAATGAAAACCCAAGAAATGCTGCCACAACTACTCTGATGGAAGCAGGGTGGACTGTTCTGATTTGGTTTTGAACTCTGTGGGAGGTATTCAAGCACTACAGTACTAGATAACATTGCAAAACCTTGCATGAATGGATAAGCAACATGAGACATTCGCTTTTGAAAACCTGAGCTTCAGAATGGTGAACCAAATCTAGCAGAAATGAGCAGAACTGCAGGAGACCCAACTATACTCAAACCTTCATTTTAATGTAGGCATTTGGACTTTCTTGTGAAGTTGCATAAAATAAATATCTTTCCCTGGTGGCATATACACACAAACACACACAATACTAAAATGCACATTCTCGCTCCATGTTGCACGTGAGTATCTCCAGGTTACATATGCCATATGTGAATTTTTCTTTGAGTTAGCTCAGACATTTTCCTGACATATATTGGTCTGGAAGATGAATTTCAGTACATTCAATCAGATCAAAGGAGTCTACATATTTCAGACTCAGATTTGTTTGTTTGTTTGTTTTTATGCTGCCCCTAAAGAGGCTTATATAACAAAACATGAAGAGTTTATTTTAATATATGTTAGGAATTGTTTGTTTGTTTGTTCATTTTTTCTCACATTTATTCCCTGGGCACTACAGAGTACAAAAACAATACTGTATGTGTACAGGATCATAGGTACTCACACTAACTAAAAGAGAGAATGCCTCAAGTACAAATCAAGAAATCAGGATCCTAAATTTCCTGCCTTCTTGCTAGCAGCATATAGCATATGTATTCGCAGTATAAACATTTATGACTTGCTTAGCTGGATCGTACCATAACATAACCTTTTCAGTGTAGCAGTTTCACAGTGTCATATTAAAGCCTGTTGGCCAGCTTCATGTTTCCTGCTCACAGAACTCAAGCCAAAAATCTGTGCCAGATTGCAGTTAGCTAATTCAAGAAGAACTTGCAAAAACCATTACACAAATCAAGAGGTGAAAATCTGAGCCTTTTTGTTGTCCTGATGCAAAAAAATACGTTATAAAAGTTAAGACATATAAAATGGGTTTTATACTGTTTTTCAAAGCCTTGGGAGTAATATTCATAGTAGAAGAAAGATGAAGGATGTAGGTAATCAGATATTTTAGAACAATTGTTTTCTGGCTGCAAAATCGTTATGACCTTCAGGACTGCCTGGCCAAAGCAGCACAACGGCTGCCTCGCTGGCTTTACTGGCCATTTAGGGACAGCCAGGAGACTGTTTATTGTTTCCACAGGCGCTGACCCAATCTACGAGTCACGCCCAGTACCAAGAACTTGATCAGCTAAACTACTGTGCATGCCCACAACGTCTTATCATCCAAGTCTAGACATGATGCATCTCAGAAAACAATACAACAGGCACAGCAGCCACCACATCTGTATTAGAGGAAAGGTCATAGCCCTATCTTATTTTGAGACCACCTCACTCCATTAAAAAACTGTTTTTCACTTGCTTATGACATTGCCAAGACACAATGATTTCAGCTCAGACTTTCCATGCTGGGTCTTTGCTTCAGGCTTGTTTTGGAAGACTTATGCCAAAAGAACAGTTCCATCATTTCCGAGAACAAGGTGAGGAAAAAAGATTTTATTTTGCCACTATTTTAAAAACTACTTGAAAACCTTTGGCACTCCTAGGCTTTGGAGTAGAAGCACAAAATGTGTCCGGGTTTGGTCTTCATGACAGAACTGTGCTTTCTGTCAAGTCATTAGTTTTTTAAAAAGTAAAATTTGTAAGAATTGGGACAAGAAGGGCAAACAGACTGGGACATGGGATTAGAGGGGAAAAAATGGACAGTTCAGAGCTGAGCAGACAGGAGTAAAACGTGGAATGGGAGGGAGTTACTGCCTACGGGGCAGGACAGATAAGACAAAGATGCATCAGGGAGGAGGCAAGAGATGCAAGGACAGGTTTGGGGAGACAGGACAAGAGAGGTCAAGCTTCAGTGAGCTTGTTTTTTTGTGTTTCTCTACATTGTCTCTCCCTCCAGAGCCTGAAGAGTGATCCCTGACTTGCTAGTTCCCACCACACCTTGCTGTCAGGCAAAATGTGTTCTGATGAACTTCCACCACTGGCCTACATTGAAATGACTGTTCCTTATCAGCTATTTCACTAGGTCCTAGGCAGACATATCTTTACAGATAACTAACCTTAGTGTTTATACAATGTCACACAGTGCCCCTTCATCTCCTTCTGTTGGCTTGGAAAAGAGGAAACAACCAAAATAAAGCATGAAAGGACTTTTTAAACTACAGAAGTTGGAGAGTTGGGCATGAAATTGCAAGAAAAAGCCAGAATCAGGTTCACTCTGCAACTTCATTCAAGCCTGCTTGTGAATATTACAAGCAGACAACCTGTAACTACACCAGTTTTTCACCCTTGTCTTATGGCAAGCAGACACACACTTAAACTTTGGCATCATTTGTCTTTTGTATGCTACTTTCTCAGCCATAAACATGTCTTGATATACTTTTCCATAATGACATTCTTCAGAACTTCACCATTGTCTTCCATGTACTATTTGTCCAATGAAAACTTTTATAAACTGATGGTGTATAAACATACACAGCCATCATGAAAACCATAAAACCATTATACAAAGTCCAGCACTTTATAGCTTGTGCATGATTTATTGTGTACCAATGGCATCTACTATATATGCAAAACTGCAACATCATCTCTATTCTAAACCTGGTTTAATCTTCCAATCCAGGAAAAAAAACAGTGTGAGAGAAGAGGTTTAAACCAAGGATAAGGTAGAACTTCACACCACCCCACTCCAAATACGTAATGACTTGGCTAAGGGATGTCTGAATTGTATACTCCGAGTTCTCTAAAGCCCAATAAATCTCATTTTTGGTGATATTTGAGGAATGCCTCCTCAACAGAAACATTTTGCAACAAGACTGGAAGGACTCACTGAAGGTTTTTGAGAATTGCCAGAGACCAACAAACCCTCCTGCTGCAGAGCACGGGGTTTCTTCCCTCCTCTTCAGGCTCAGAAGCAGTGAGGATAATCCCTTGACTTCTTCATTCTCCTCTGTGCTGCTGTCTCCATCTGTTACTGCCTACAGACAGACTAGTAACTACAGACACGAAAGCTGTGATTCACGAAAAGCTTTCCATTCCAGGCAAGCGCCATCACAAGTGTTCTAGATATACTAATTTCTAGGAAAACATAAAAATAGTTCTTCATAAATTCATACTGGAAAAGATTTTCCATGTAAATGTCAGATGCTAAAAACCCTGCCACCTCCAAGGCTATAAACCATTTTTAACAGTCGTGCTCAGCTGTCATCACTACTCACACATTGTATTACGCTACACAAGCTACTGAACCTTTTTAGAATAAAGAAAGACGTAAACAGGAGACGGCAAAAGTATGTTATAAACTTGCTTTTTTAACCAATACCTTTTTATGATTTAAAAATGAAAAATATCTTTCTGTAAATATTTTGGGATGATACTATGAGAGACTTTACTACCATGTACTTGCTGGGCAGTAATAAAATTCCTTTTTTTTTTCTATATTAGTGGAAAGGGAATTAGAAATTCTATCAGGTTTAAAGCATTAAAAAATGTACATAAAAATCCCATCAATTTTTTAAGGTATCAGATATCTGAAAGAAAACATTAGTCAACAATTAGTAAATTTTCTTTTTAACACAATTTGGCAACTTTTTTTTTGGTGAACTCTATCTTTTACATTGTATTTACTTCAAAGAAATGTTAAACTTAATAACTCCAGCAATTTCAAAAATTACTTTGTAGTGGGGAAAATGCTTAAGATGTTTGTCTATAATTTAGAAATACATGAGTTACAAGACAACATTTCATTCATATGTTAATAGTACTATCACACTTGGAAAAAACCCTGGATTTATCTCAGTATCATCAGGTAATAATCCACAGATAGCGGATTATTAGATGACAGATGACTCACAGATAGTGAAAACCCACTACAGAAATCAGGATAAGTGGCACTTACACAAGTTCTACACACAAGTAGAATTTACATGAATTTGTGTAAAAGTCAGTCTTTAGAAAAAGAGTGGCAGTGAGGAGTAACAGTAGCTTGAGGACTTAATCAGGAGGTGATGTGAAATATTATGTTATTCTTATTAACTTGATGATATAACAAAGTGACTTCTCCAATCAGACACTGCAAATACTTCAAGTCCATTGCTCTAAATTACACTGACTTCTGGTTTCATATTTTAACCAGTGGTTCAGTTTAAGAAAGTAGGATCAGCTCCCCATTTTGCAGAACTTCCCAGTACTGACTTTTTAGATTAATTAAAATCTGGAATTGAGTACAGTGATGCAAATCACATAGGAAACAAACAAAAATGAGTGAACGTGGAGCCTGCTGAGAAACCAAGGTATAACCAGCTCTCACTAGAGCTTCTCAAATGAAATCTCCAGAAATACTGTGACTATAGTTGAGGACACCAGGGCAACACTGGGATGTTCCTGGTTCAAAACCCCTTTATCAGGGCTCCTACGGGAGCCAGGCTGTGAAGAAATAGTCTATTCCCCACTGTACTGCCTGGGGAATGGTATTTCACTTTGCAGGTATAGCTCAGGTAGGATTAATCTCTGGGTAACAAAGAACCCTGGGAGGACAAGGCAAGGAAAATCTTCACCCAGAATTCAGGAGATTCAAAGAGTTGTCTCTTACCTTGCAAGGCATAGGTTTTTTGAAGGAGATTTCAGCTTGAGTCCAAACTCCCCTTGGAGAGTCCAAGACGGACCAGATTTTCTCTTGAACAACATGATTCTCCTCAAAGATATAAACAGCAAGAGTACCACTCATTTTGAAAAACCCATACAAGGCATAATAAAAACGCAGACAAAACTGCAAGTTTCCTGGCAGCATCGGGCCATACAGACGTCCAATGTACCCAGGCTGTGATGTAAACTTTGTGTTCGCCAACAAGTAATAACCTGCAAAACAGCACAATTATTATTTCAAATATGCAATTAGCACAGTTGATTTGCTATTAAAGCAGCTTCCATTATTGCATCAGACTTTGGTTATAAGAACAGTTTCTACTGGCAGGAAGCAGAGTATCACACTCTGTTTGAAAGGAAGTAAGAATTTTTCTGAAAGCATCCGAATTACTTCAAGCTAAACTGGCACATAGCTAAGTTACCAGAAATAACCACTTTTCAAATTTACACTGAAAAATTCTCTGGCCTGCTGGTCTCACTAGAAACCTGGCTCTTTCAAGGGTACTGCTTTGAGACTGAAGAATGAAGGATGGGGCATGAGGCCTGTTATTCCCTGCACCAAGGGTAAAGAGGTGAGACTTAAGCAGACATGATTAAGAATGGTGAATACTCTACACAGAGACGTGTGAGTTACAGAACTTAATACCAAGCCTTTCAGTATGTGGCTTCACTACACAACATTTCCTGGTTTTTCCTCAGAAATGACAAGTATCCTAAGCCTGGAAGAGCTAAGAGCCCACCATTCCTCTCTATTAAAACCAATGCATTAAGTTACTATAATATTTACTTGCATATTTTTGTGGAATCACCCCTTCAGTGACTACAGATCAGTATAGTAAATATGCTCTGATTTATGGCTCTACATGACTACCCAATAAGTGACCTTCCCCCTTTACATGCAGGGAAGCACAGCCAGCTAGGACAGAGTAGTGTACATCGATTTTTAATGGCAGGGAGCCGCAGTGAGGCAATCTAACCAGTGTGCCAATGACATTATTTAACAGAGTGAACAATGACACAACAGGTTAACCTTTATATCCAGTTTGACTATTCTAGTGAAAAGGAGTTTTGATTTACCAAACCCAGTAGTGTGATCTCCTGCTCTGTACACATTACGCTTCACTTTCACTCTGCTCCATCCTGGGCCGTCTTTGTGATCCTGGTAAAATTTGCACAGATCTTCCTCAAAATTGCAGCCTGCTTCGGCAGGATTGAAAGGAGTTCCTAAAAGAAAGATGCATTATGTTCTGTTAGGAAGAGCATAGTACAATAAGCATAGGTATTTGAAGTACAAAATGCCAAAGCATGCTCTGTTTCATCTTTCTTTGCATTACAGAAGATCAGCATGTGCAAAGATGTTACACATACATAGTACAAAGTCATCATGGTATCAAACTATCTACTTTCCACCGCAAGTGGGTGTTATTTCCTTATATTGTTGCTGGAGCTGGGAGGAAACCTCTTTCAAAATCCCTGTAAGATATAAATAAACTACAGATATTTAAAGAAGATTCCTATTCAGTATATAATGCACAAAGACCATTTTTTTCCATCCTTCTCCTTCATTTAGAAGGTATTCGGACAAAATGAATGTGAGTGAGTGTGTGTGTGTGTGTGTGCAGGAGTGTCATATTTTAATTTCAGTTTCCAAGGGGATAACATTCTAACATTAACATTTAATAATGGTTTAAAGAGCACTTTTAAAAAACCCCTTTTGTAGTCATGTATAATGTGTGTGGATATGCATGCCGTAAGTATGTAAGTCAAATAGCTTTTGGTTCGTGAACTACCTCATGGCTACTGGCCTCTGGAACAATGCCTCACCGTTTTAGCACTTCAGCAAGAAAGCTGCACCATGTACAGTGAAGCTGATTGAAAGCTAAGCTAAGCTCCCCAGGCCTGCTGATGGCTCTCTCTTGACCTGTAATGTGGAATTCATGGGTCAGGATTTGCTTTAGTATGAAAAAATTCCCCTGGTGAACAGGTGCTTTTAAGTAAAACATCTCTACTTCTCTAAAAGCCTCATCAGTCACATCAGATGCTGGGGGAAGCAAGGGCACAACACAAAGCCATCATGCCATTTTTGTCTATGACAGGAGTCAGGACCATGTAAGCATCACTTTACGGCAGCACACACAACCCCTCTGCACAGAGGTTACGAGGGGCAAGGGCAGGGACACAGGCAACCAGCTTCAGCAGAAGCAAAATGTTGTCATTGGAGAGACACCTGTGGTTTTTTAAGCCTCAAATAAGCCAGGTCTAAGCACCACCCATGTGCCTTCCTCTGTCTCCAGAGAAAAAGGAGGCAGCCCTGGCCTCCCCTTGCTGCTTTCCTAGCTAAAGAAAACACAGTTGGAGCACTACCAGGTCCATGCAGTATAAAAGATTCATCCTTTGGTAAGCAGGTTTAATACCCCAGTACATTTTCCCTCCATTTGGCTAACATTGAGACATTTGTTGACCAGAAAAATAAGGAAAAAACTTACTGCTGTTTTATGTACTGCTGTGACTAACTACAAGGAGAATGAAGATATCTTGCTTTTTAACTTCTCTATTCAAAACAGTTGAAAACATAAATAGGAGGTAAGTCTGAAGGATTAACTAGCTCTGTTGCAGTTCAACATAATATAGAGCAAATGATTTGCATTCATTTCTCAAACAGAAAAAAAGCACTCAAAACTTCAAAATCGGAGTTAGTAGGCAAAGCTCTATCTGAACCTATCAAATTATCAGTCAGAATAGGTCTGAAATTGGGCCATGATAGTGTGACTGAGTTTGGGTTGGGGCAGAAAATACTATAGAATATCTCCCATACCTCAACAGATATAAGCCATCTGAATATTAAAAAGGAAAACACAGATCAGCACACAGGTCCAATCAATGCCACATTGCAAGCATAATTCAGGATTTTTGTTGCAAAACAAAGCAAAACCAGGACAGGGATTGAGGACTTAATGAAACAACTAGACTTACTTGGGTAAGAGTTGTGGATTAATAACATATCTAGAATCTGCCTCCTATTTATACTTCTGCAGTCCGGGTAAAGCTAGCAGAGACTCCAAGCAAATCAAAAAGGGCAAAAAAATCTTTGTTTCCTTGATCACTTCAAAACATTAGCCAAAAATTCAAACTTGTGACTGAAAGAATGGATGGGCTCAGTGGAAAACCACTAATCTACTTTCGTCTATTGCTTAGTGCTACAGTAAAACCCAAGCAGCAAGTACATCACTACCTAAGAGGCTGCATTCACAATTAGCAAAAATCCTTCATCCCAAGTGCCTCCATAGCAGTGGTCTTGTGGAATCAGCTGACTTCTGCTGCTGTTAAAACCTAATAAAATCCTGAGAGACACGCCATTCTCTGAGATAAATAATACCTTCCCACAGAGCGAAGGCAAGAAGGCAAGGCTGCTGTTTTGGCTCTGAAGAACACCTCAGGGCATGTGGCATGGAAGCCAATATTCCCTACATCATCAATAATGAAAAGCCCAGGACATTTTCTTCCTCATACCGTCACACATGGGGAAATCCTCCTCTCTTTCTGTAAGTAGTAATTTGTTCAAAAGCCAGGGTGATGTAAATAGAGCATTCAGTCCAGCGCTCCAGTTGTAGATCGCTGAGGCAAGGTCTTTGGGGAGGAAGCATTAAGGACTGGTTTCTGGATCAAATGAATGGCATTAGTGTTTATCTGCTGTTTTGTCGCTTGGAGGAAGAGGAGCCCAGTGGTGCTTGTCAGTTGAGAAAGCAGCATCTGTACATCACTACCAAATATTGTAAGTACTGACAGTCAGTTCAGAGAGGCAAAGTGAAGGGGGAAAGCAAGAAATGTAAATATCAAGAACAACTCATACCTGTCTGATTGCTGCAGTAAACTGGAGAGAAAGAAATGTCATCAAGGGCAACATAACCTCCCTTGGCGCTGTTGAAAGCAACTTCAAATATTACCTGAAAATGATAATCATTTGTTACTCATCTGCCATATACACAACAATAATTTTGGTATGCGTCTTCATATTACAGAATTCTGATCAGATGTCCTAGACCGACTCCAGGGCATCCCAGACAGCACTGCAGATGTTTGGGCAAACTAAAGTGAGTAATTTATTAGGGATATAAAACAGACCCTGAGCCTGGCACCAGATCTTTGCCCACTCAAGGTCAAGGAAAAATCAAGGGGAATGTAGGTTTTGTGCTGCTTTATGAAGATGCAGCAAGGCTACTGTCATGATACCATACCAAGCCATCCGTCTGTATTGACTAGAACTCCAAAGGTGCCTGATTATTACTGGATCTAGAATCTATCGGGGTGAAGGGCTGAAAACAAACTATGTGGAATACTCTGCTGTTATTCTTGTGACCAATGACAGGACTTGGGGAAACGACAGGAAGCTGAATCAGGGGAGGTTTAGGTTAGATATCAGGAACAGCTTTTCCACCCAGAGGGTGGCAGAGCTCTGGAACAGGCTCCCCAGGGCAGTGGTCACAGCACCAAGCCTGCCTGAGTTCAAGAAGTGTTTGGATGATGCTCTCAGGCACATGGTGTGACTCCTGGGGTGTCCTGCACAGGGACAGGAGTTGCACTCGATGATCCTGGAGGGTCCCTTCCAACATTCTATGATTCTATGATTCTGTACAATATTTTCAAGTTTTAGTGTTTTCTCTAAACATCCTCAGACACTGAAACCTATGCCTTCGTATCAGCTGGCAAGGAATATTTCCTTTAAAAAATTTATTTAAGGTAAGCACCAGAAAAGCTATCCCTTGTGTTTTGTTTACCACAAAAATCAAACAATGTTTGTATTTAGCCATTCCCAAGGGACACCATTTCCTCAAGTAAGTGGAGGACAGTCCATAACTCCTGAGGAAGTGTCTTCAAATTTCTCTTAAGTATCAAAGTTCTGAGTTACAGGAAAACTTCAAGAAAAGGCCTGAATCACAAGGCAACCCCAGGGACAAAACAAGGATATAAGTACAAATGCTTCCAGAGTGAGATCCTGCTCAGTGAAAGCAATGCCTGTTGATGTCTTGCTTAGGGATGGGAGCCAAACTGGGAGAGCTTTGAATGAATCCTGAGCAATGTCTCTTAGCCGGATGAAACAAAGAGGAAGATCCTCTTGAAGCAACTGAAGAAATTATATGCAAGGTTTAATTTTATTTCTATAAAGTGATCTGTAAAATAATGACTGTGTTGGATTACATAAAAATTCCTGGAGCAGAATAAAAGTCCCTCTAGCCCAGTGTCTTGTTTCCAACAGAGGTCACCTACAACAAGAACTGAATACAATGGCAAATTTTCACTTTTTCGTCCCTCACATTGCATTCTTGATGGATTCTTTCTTTCTCAATAACTTGTCTAATCAGTTTTTGAACTGACCAGAATAATGGTATCCATAGTACACTGTGGAAGTACGTGTACTACAGTTACATGACGCAGGAAAAAATCATCCCTCTGATTTATTTTAAAACTGTTACCTGGTAATTAGGAATTTGGAACAGCAACATAAATTATGAGAAAAAGCAAACAGTTAATATTTTCTGTGTCATTCATGATTTTTATGAACTTCTACCACATTCTCCTTAAGTAATTTTTTTTACAGGCTACAAACTGTTATTTCATTAACATAACTTCTCCATACTTCTGATTATCCCCATCTCCCTCTTGTAGTTCTAGGATATTCTTTTTTAACTGAGAGGGTTGGAGTTGCATACTCTGCTGAACCACAGAGGTACCCTTGTGCATTCATCCAGTACAACATCCTCTGTTTTGCTGATTATTTCAGTACAGATAGTTTCCAACATTCCAGATGGTTTTATGACTGACACTAAGAACTGAGAGGATCTTTTCATAAAACTAACTGCTGTAATGCCAAGCTCTAAGTGATCATGAATTAATTTCCTTATATAGTGCTAGGTCTGTGTTTCCTCTTGCCTGTTACTTTATATTTATTGAATAAGTAATTCACTTAACATTCAGTATTATGAGACCTTATCAGATCTAAATCTCCTTTCCCACATCACCTGAAGTATGACAATTCAAATGGATGACTTGGTCACTGACTTTACAGAGTATAAAAGGATTATGTAACATCTGATGAAAATTAGATTTATCCCTAATAATTTCTGAAAATCTGTAGGCTTATGGTGAATTAACAAATAACTTCTGTGGAGTTAAAACACGCAGATTGGAAATGGATTTATTTATAATTCTAGTATTAGAAGTGTATATAGAGATAGTATATATATATTACATACATATGTATAAAATATAGATTATGTNATATATACCATATATATACACACACATACATATACATTTGTGTGTGTATTTTTTATATATATATATATATATATAAATGTTTATTCCAGTCTTCTAAGGTTTGGGGCTTTTTTCAGTAAACACCAGGAAACAAAAATTTCAATTTCTTTCTGATACTCTTAAAGTTAATTATAGCAACCATAGAGAGCCAGCTTTCACAGCTAAGGACTACTGTACTATTAGGACCCAAGTTTATCTCATGAAAGCACAGAAAGACATTATTGCAGAATTGTATAAGGCAGAAAATAGAACTTGCATATTTTTTTAATTTTTCTTCTGCAGTAGGAGGCATGCATGATTTTATGATACTCAGCACCCTCAAAAATGGAACATCAAGTCACAGAAATACAGCACTGAGAGAACATTGACAGTATTTGTGAACTGAAAGACTTCATATCAGTAAGACTCTATAACCTCCCAAGGTATTCTGTTCAAACACTTCACCAATCTTTGCTGCAAATCAAGCACCAGTAAGGAAACTGATTTTTCCTTGACCCTTGTGCAGTGGACAAAGGAAAGAACAGATCACCAGCATCTTCATAACCATCTTTTAGATACTGGACAGCCACTGCCATGTTCCCAACTTGGCCTGAGTCAGCACTGGTGTCTGATGCAACATGGAAGTCGCAGCTGGACTGTACAGGAATGATTGTTTTACCTCCACAGGGTATGGTGCATTGAAGTCAACTTCTGCTAGCGCCCACTCTGCACTCAGTGTACTGTCTGTTTTCCAGATCTCTTCATAAAAGCCACTCGTGTCTCTCAAGTAAATGGTAAAAACAATGCTACTCTCCTGCTTCAGCTGATAATAAAAAGACAAGCAGCCAGACATTGGGGCCGTGGTTTTTGGTGAGATTAGCTGGGCCACTTCCTGAAAATGTTTGACGTAAACAGAGTCCACATACATGTAGTGACCTAGAAGTAGAAAAAGAAACTTGGTGAAAAGACAGTCTTTAAAGGACACCTCTTACAAGAATTATCAGGAGATAGGCAGGGACTGGACATGTATCTCTATGACCTGGACAATGATGGTGGATTCCTAGAAAATTCTAGTAATTCTAAGACAGCGTATTTTTTTTCTCCTTTCCTCCTCTATACAACCCAAATTTGTTTGGCTAAGATACCACTGATAAAACACACAGTCTCAGCTCTTTCTTAAGTCTTTATTCAAGATGCTTATATCAAAGAAAGTAACAAACTGATTTTTTTTACAACTGTGTAAATCCCTGCCTCTCAACAGCTCAGTATAGTATTTAGTTTGTTTTCAAGTGCAGCTTATTGAGGCAACCCAAGTAAATGAACAATGCTATAAGCCATGTGTTTCCTCACACTTTATTCAATAGTTCATTTAATATATCAAATGAACTGGCAAATAACCTTTGTTCTGCACATTTCACTGCTTCCATAATTCTGCTCAGTCTGTGTAGGATTTGGTTTCTAAATGTTGGGTTTTTTTACCGAACAGACTTTTTTTTGTAAAATCCTTGAAAAATACTTTTGGGAGATGTTAATAAACAGAAAAATGCTTTACAGATGAGTAGACCCTCTCCCCCTCAACAGTTAATATGACCTGCAGGTTTTTCAAATGGTACAGCTTCTCAGACTTTGATTTTGGGAGAGCTGTCTTGATTTAAACAGGAGACATCCATGTGCACGGACATGTAGGGGTTTTTTTTCTACACTCCCAGAAACACAGCATCAAACAGTATCAGCTGCTGAAAGGAAAAATGGTTCTTCACAAGTAGAAAACTTAGAGGAGAATGAAGTGTCAAACTCACTGATCACTTCAACACGGACACTGCAAACTGTGCTATTAGGTTTGTATCTACACCATTACATTAATTAGCTAATAGTGTACTCAAACCTGGAGATGCCACTTCTCTCTTCACTCCAGTGGAAGGAGAGGAAAGGACTTGCTTGGCTGTGGGTCTCCTCCAGCCTGCCCGGGGACTGGTGACACTTCAGTGGTAGTTGTTTGAAAAGTTCTGGGCTTCATTTTTGCTCTGCGGTTTTGCCACATTTCATAGCTTAATTATGATCTCCCTGGCTGATGTACCTTCATGGCACAATTCTTGGAAAAAGAAGGCTCTCCAGTGACTTTTGGCTTCTTGGGGTCTTCTCATTTGATGATCAGCAGTGCGGGTTTGGTGTGAAAAAGAAATGCTGTGGCTACAAGACAACAGATCCCTCCCAGCTGATGGTGTTTCCTACCCCATACAGTATTTTATTTAATAGGTAGAGTCATTGTCTGCTGTCGAACTTCTGGTGAGCTAAACTTCCACCAAAATTTTAGCAGCATTTAGGTGCTGTGGGGTGATGTAGGGCCAGACTGACACTCTGTTCTCAACTCACACAATTGTGAAATAAATAAAAACACACAGTGGTATGAGTTAAGGAAAGAGGATCAACCCTGTTTTTCATGACCATCTCAAGCACCACATTGTCTGAGACACACAGTGTGGTGCAGCAGCCACATCTCCTGACTGTCACCTGCTGTGGTACCTCATGCATCCCTACATCAAAGGCCACGATATCTCCCAACCCTGCTCCATGATTATGTAAAATGTTCTCCTCTCAGCAAGGGGGCCAGGACAAGTATTACATATAGGGCAAGTGCTGAATATCCTTAAAGTCTTTATACCATTCTGCCTCTGACAGACTGTATTAACAGCACCACATTTGACTGAAAGAAACAAAACTCCTAAACTGTGCAATTTAACCTGAGATTCTCCAAACGTGTTTGAATTCCTACTCGACTTTCCCAATAACCACTGGAAAGAAAACCCCTGCCAGATGTACAGAGCAGCAGTACAATATTTAAAACTCATTGTGGCCCATAGTTTCAGAATCCACAGAAAGATAATTTTTCCCCTCTCCATCCAAAATTTTATCCTCATTTTGAGTGATTCTGAAGCCTAGCAGGGGCATAACAACCTTATTATAAAGCTTACAGGAAAATTGTGTGAACTTCTGGAAATTCCCCACACCTGCTTCTAATCTCTTTTGTTTACGTACGTCATTCTTACCCCACCCAATGCCAGGAGAAAAGAAAGAACTCAGATAATAATTTTCAGTATAAGACTCATACGTGGATCACAGACTCCAATTTACCACTATGGTTCTGGTTTACATTTGTTGCTTACCCAGTTCACTGTTAAGCGTGTGGTCTCTGGGCAGGATAGACTGAGAATTGCGAATGTTCCCTCCACCAACAAACCAGTTGACATTGGGATTCCAGCGGTTCACGAAGCCACAAAGATGATTTTCTTCAAAGTCACATTCTGCAATTGCAGACATCACCAGCTCAGTGCACACAATGTTCATTACAGAAACTGTAAAAGAGGCTATTGCTAAGCAGTGGCCTTGTTTTACATATGGCCTGTATTTATAAAACTGGACACAGTTTTATAATAATATATAACATAATAACATATAATAAACAGCTTATAATAAATGGAAGCAAACTTAGTCACAATTTTTGATCAATTTTTTGATAAAATTCTCATTACCATCCTGTTCAGTTGGATCTACCTTTTCATTATTTGGTAATAGGACTGCTGTAACTTAGAATAAGACAAAATACATAGATTTAAAACATACCATTTCATAGTATTATATAGTCAGCGCAAACCTTCCACTTACAAATCAGGGATAGCTAGAAGCAAAGCAGGACTAGTATTTCATAGCAATAGTGAGGCTGCTTTGTGCCCTTCACAGAGTCAAAGAATTGTGACAATTCGGTTGGACTCCACCAGAGCTCCCTGCAAATGTAAGTCTCCCAGACTTCTAGCCACTGAAACTTTCAAATTCCATTAGCAGTTTTCCTCAGATGCTATGAGGAAACAGCAGTAAGTGTAAGTATCAACAGTTTTTGCAGCAGGGGAGATTCAGATTGGACATTAGGAAAAATTTCTCCACTGTAAAGGTCATTGGGTATTGGAATAGGTTGTCCAGGGATGTGGTGTAGTTACTGTCCCTGAAGGAGTTCAAGATGTGCCCAAATGTGGCACTGGGTGATACGGGTTAGTGGTGGTTAGACTGGATGATCTTGAAGGTCTCTTCCAACCTCGATGATTCTATGATTTTTGACTCTGCAGCCTGCCAAGATGCGCAGTCAGGAAGCATGAGCAAGCAGACAGCAGATACAATGTTGCAGCTGTTATGTCTAATACTTTCAGCAGTCTAGTTTTGTGAAAATAGAACACTTCTTCCTGCTTGAACAACAAATAGCTTTAGAATTAATGACTGTATGTGAAAAGTTTATATATATCACAGAGATGGGTGAATAAAAACACATATTACTGTGTGAAACCTTAGCTTTAAAAACATCTATATTGAATATGGCAGCCTACTTTTCAATAAAGAAAAAGCCACTGTCTTTTTAGTAAACCCAGACCTTTAGTTCAGTTTTAAAACTGCCAACAAGGCAATTTTCTCTGTGCAAAGAATATGGGAGCTGAGCAGAGAGTACTTACCAATACAATATCCAGGAGTTATTTTAATTTCAAAAACTGCTATACTAGCGGATTTATCTTGTCCCATTTCACCTTCCAGTATAATCTGCACAATATAAACCAAACTGTAAATTTTAGGGTTTCAGTATCACCTTAATCACCCTGGACATTTGAACAGAATAAACAGGAGAACAAATGAAATATATGCAGGGGGCTTTTCATCCTTACAGTCAGGAGAGCTGCTTTTGCTGGAAGAGCCTGGCAGAATGCATTAAAGATGGAGCCAATGCCTTCCTCGGGCACACTGAAGGACCATGAGACAAGCCCAGAAAGTCCCACACCTCATATAGGAGCATGAGGCTCCAGATTCCTCCGCTGTAGTTATACAGGACACTATTGTGAGAGATGTGATGTGACATGCTTTGGGTAGTAATACTCTCAGTTCTGACTCTTCCCAGAAGGGCACAGTGGACAGGAATGAGTGAGCACAGCTGCAGACCCAGGACCTGGGAGATCCCGTATCTGCTGCAAGATGCCAGCAGCTCCACGGGGCTGCCAGGAGGTGAGGCATCCTCATGGCATGGCTCAGTCAGCCATGCTCTCCTGGCACTGACTGCCTGACTCAAGCCAGCTCTGCTGACTGATTTTAGGGACAGAGGGGTTGACTGACTCAGCCACTGCCAGACATAGATGTGAAAGCCAAGAATAGGGCCCAGAGCATAAATGGTTGACGAGAAGCCTGTACGCCCCAACACATGCACCAGAAAACCTGTGGCATCTTCTAAAGTTGGGCTTACCTTGTACTTCTTTGTGCTGTTTGTTAAATCTAAGCTCGCTATGAGCCAGCTATCTGAAGGCTCCTTGGCTGACCACAGCAAACGATCAAAGCTCTCTCCTTGCTGCCTCAGGTACAGGTTGAGCCTGGCAGGATCAGGTGAAGTCTCTGAAGTTGCTATCTGGTAAATCAGTCTGACACAGCTCCAGTCCTCAGAGTACAGATCAGGGCTGGACAGCACTGCTTTCTCACCCTCATAAGATGTATCCACAGAAATGTAATGTCCTGGGAACAGATATGCAACAGAAAAATAAATGTCACAGGCTTTTGCAACACTGGACAAAAGTACCTGTTTATAAAGGAATGGTTGTTCTGGGGCTAGGTCAGGAGACTGAGATGGCCACTTGTCCATTATGCAAGTCATTTAACTTTTTGATATCCCAATTTACCCACATAAACATCATTCTATGTGTCTCACAGCATTTTTAATCACAATTTTTAAATTACTGGAAATCTTCAGTGGAAGACGCTGCAATCAGTGTAAAGCAGATTATTAAGTATTGCCCTCCAGAACTGACAGATGTAGACAGACAGATTGAGTGACAAGATAATTTACACGGGCAGGAATATACTGCAGGAATATTTAGTTGTTTTACAGATCAAAACTTAACTTTGTTTTTAATATTTAAATTTTAAAACAATACATAAAAAACACACTGAAGCCAAAAACTTCTAAAGCATTCCTGGTTTCAAATAAGAAAGCTAGAAAGACACTCTTGAGTAGTAAAACTAACATGTACAAATCTGCTGATTCAAAAAAGTGATAAATGTAAAGCTACATTTAAAAGCAGTCTCAGTGAGATTATTTCAAAATTACTCTCAGGGTGGATATTTTGGGAGCAGGGCCTAAAACATAACCTTCTCTATAAAAACAAAAGAAATGATGTAATGACAAGTTAAAAATGCATGAGGAGGCAAAAAAAAATGCCAAAGAAACAACATGTAGGAAAAGGAGGTAACAGTAAATAAATCACAGCGAAACAGAAGCCTTGTCTTAGAGATTTTACTGACACATCAAAACCAAGATTA
This sequence comes from Aegotheles bennettii, assembly GCA_013398125.1. NCBI lineage: Eukaryota > Metazoa > Chordata > Aves > Caprimulgiformes > Aegothelidae > Aegotheles > Aegotheles bennettii. The sequence continues at coordinate 36,598 of VZRW01012155.1, forward strand.
AAATGGAACACAACAGTCACAGAAACCTGGAATGCAATGTCAGAAACAAGTGAAGCACAGAGAGAAAGAAAAATTTTAAAAACCTAGCAAAACAACAAAACAAGCTAGAACATCCATGTCTGAAACACTATCTCATAGACAGTCTGGAAAATGATCCTCCTAACCTAATGGCAATGTGTATCAGACAAATCCCATTCCTGGTACTAATTCTTAGCAGCCAGACTGCAAGCAAGAGTCTCAGGAGCTGTCAGGGACTGCGTCAAGTCAGTCTTTCGCTCAGCAGCACACGAAACCTACCCTCTTTAGACTACCCAGAGCATATATTTCTTCTTCTTTAATCTCATTTCACTTGACCACAGAGCTTGTCTCAGTTTTCACACATATGTAAATATTTGCTTAACTTGGACACATCAGCAGTTGGGCTGATGTTAAAATATATTGCTTGTCTTTGAGGCACACCCTCCCCTCCCAAATACTGCCTGAACGCTCCAACTCTATCAAGCCACCACGGTGTTGCTTCCTAGGAGCTCCCCTATTGCCTTTTTCAAAAGTATTCTCTCCAGTGTGAAAAAAATCATTCACATGGACAGTCACCACCTCCCCCAGGGCAAACAGCAGGTACCAATCTGGTCTATGAAGTTCCCAAAGTCCTGTCACATACACCCCTGGGAAGATGTCAGGAGCAGGCAGCAGCTCTGACAACACCTGATTCCTTGGACAATGCATGTTACAGCATCCCCCTGCATCTGCTCTCTCTCTAACCTGCAGACACCGCACACAGCAACCCGTTTGTACTATATATTTTTGTTTAACAGATGTAAGATAAATGATTGCTACTTACTTAGATGCAGCCCTGAGCAGTATAAGGGACTGTGTAAATACAGAAAAGCTGCATTTTTTCTTTCCCTTTTATGGAATGGAATTTTTTTTACCTCTTACCATGATTTCTCTTTGTATCTGTTGTGTCTGGTTTTAGTCTCTTGAAGGAATATACAAAATCACTGGTTAAGTACAAGTAACTTGTTACTGCAGCAGCATATGAAAGAAAAATAAGCACAAGAATAAATATTTTAAAATAGGCACCTAATGTGCCTGCCAACTATTTAATCTGCCACTATTTAAAATGTGAGTGCATAAAACATCCACTTGCATACAGCTATCTAGTTAGTTCACAAGAGTTAGCACGTACAGCATTTATTTGCTGGCATGCACTATTCCAAGGTATGCATGTGTTTTCATATGCAAGGAGGATAGAGGGAAAACACCGAGGCTCTATCAGAAGTCTGACGCTTCTCACGCATTTGTTTTTAATTTACATAAGTGGCAATATCCAATTCAGAAAAGAATCTGTGTTTCTAGACTAATCTGAATTTGGGTCATTTTGCTTACAAAGAAACCTACAATTCAGAATCCATGCCTGGCAATTTCAGTTTAGATTTCAGCCCTATTTTTGTCTGCACTTCATGAGAAAGCTCATAGGAAACATAGCCTTCTTATAATATACTTTTTTTTCCCCCAGAAATAAATTAGTGTTGACATAGGAAAACACATTCACATGAAGACCTCAAATTACCAGCTATAAGGCTTAAATGGCTGCCTGGCTTTAAGACTTAATTATAAGTAGACTAAGGTTCTTCTATAAAAATAGTGATTTAAAAGAGAAAGAAAACCTTTTAGAGTTTCCAGTCAGGATGACTATGTTACTATAAACTTGACTCTCCATTCTCTCTTTGCTGTACACTTGCTCTCACTTGGTCTGATTCTGCACTGATATGAGAGCAAAGATCATGAACTCTGTTTTTAATTGGGGAGGAGTGGGGGTTGGGGTTGGCTGCCTTTTTTTAAGAGATTAATTTGACCTATTCATTACGCCTCCAGAAATGGAGTGCTCTCATCCCGAATCTGCTAATCATTTTAGTATCTTCTGAAAGTTTAGCTGTGTGATTGGCTTCACTGAAATCAATGGGAGCATTAATAAAGAGCTTTATGTGTAAGTTTAAATGCTTTGCTAATCAGGATCAAGGAGCCTGGCACTTTGCAGTATCAAGCACAGAAAATGCTAATGTTAAACTTCTTCCAAATGAATGCTGGCATTGACTAAATGGCCTTTATACAAAACTGTATTTCAGTAATAGCAATGACATGTGCCATTGCTGCAGAAAGGAAGGTCTCACAATGCAGACCTCAAGGACAGACACAGAGCAATTGTGAGAGCAAATCAATGTGAAGAGAGGGTTCCTTGGAGTAAAGAAGCTGACAACTTTCCACACTTGTTTGTGGGAGTAACAGAAGGATATTTAGCAGTAGATGGAGAATTTGATGAATGCACAGTGCTGTAGTCTGAAAACTCTCATTAAAAATGTAACAGGCAGCTTCATTTTGCTGCATGCAACACGATTTTTTAACTCAAAATCCTCCTCCAAATACCCATAGCACTTAATTTATAGCAGTCACTCAGGCATTTTATCAAGGGAGGGCTACTCTTCAAAATCACAGGAAAGCAAAAGAGAGGTAGTCACAAAATGCCAGAAACCCAAGCATACAATTTCTGGCAATTACTTCCCCTCGGGGTAGATGCAGCCCTAAGCAATACCAAGGGCTGTGCAAACACAGGGAAGCTGCACTTTCTTTCCATTTTTAGGGAAGGGCATGGGCCGGTTTGTCATTATGGTGAAGACACCACACAAACTTATTCATGGATGACAAAAGCCAGGGATCGCTAACTACTTTTTATTGATAACAGCAACCAGCTCCCTGGTGAAGGCAAACACTCACAGCCAGGAGAAGAGATGGGAGAAAGGGGACTCTCAGATACATTTCCCTCACCACTCACTCACTACTTAGGCTGACAAGTAACGCACCTTTTACCCACATTCCTATAATGACTTTTTACCTACTGTGTAACTTCACTGTCTTCTCCTTGACAGCTGAATCAAACTGCACAGGACTAGATGATCTTGAAGGTCCCTTCCAACCCAAACCATTCTATGATTCTATGATTCTATGTGTTCATTCTATGTTCCTCTGTGTCCAAGTAAAATATTGAGCTCAGGGGACATTAGGACCCAGTTTTTCAAAGCTATCTCTCCTCAGCGCAACTATTTGAGGAGTATGAATCACAAAGCAAGACCTTTAAGATCCTTCTGTGTGCATGTCTTTCATCTTGATGCTCTAATAAGCAGTTCTGTACAGACTCTCTCTCAATTACAGTTGGTGATACATTAACTCTATGAGTCATTCACCCAAATTTTCCAAATCTATATTTAATTTTATTTACTTACAACATAGGCATCAATACATCAGTCAGCAGTGATTATATCAATAGCTATGTAGAAGGTGGTGTTGAGACCAGCAATATTATTTTTTCCCCCAAACAGTTCAGAAACTGTTGCCTTCTCTGTAAGTAACACAAAGAAGACAAAATGCCAGACACTGGCTATTAAACTAAATCAAATTCCATTGACAAAATAAAAAAACCAACAACTGGGATAACTAAAATTACCAGTTAGCTTTTCAATTATATATTTCCTCTGTAGAAATCTGGAAGGGTAACCACAGACATGTTAGACCCTTGTGGGGTTTAGATCTGACACAGCTGTTCACTTAGTTCAGCAACAGTGCAACTTTACAAGAAAAACTGCATATAACCAGTGAGCTCCAAGAGAAACAGTACTAAGGAAATATGAAGCAGAAAAAGGTTGGAATTTACATTTGATTAGGGACTCATTTATACAGAAAATTGTAAGAAATGTCTTAAAGTTGCCAGTCACATCTGGATTTTCTCCATACTTCCCATACAGAAACAGGAAAGAATTATTAGCAGGGTCTCCTAGGACAAAAAATTGCCTACTGATACGTTGTCTGGAATCTCAGTGTCTGCATCTTGGGCTTTAAGAGCTTTTTAAAAATACTCTACTAAAAAAAACCAACAAACAACAAAAACATGCAGAAAAGCAGTTTATTTTTAGGACCTATTAAACATTCTTGCATCTCCAGGAAAAACTAGTGTCACAGTTTAATGCTGGACCAGCAATTAAACAAGTGACAGATGCTCTCTGTTACCCTCCTCCCTTCCCAGAAAAGGAAAGAAAAGAGAGCAAGGGAGAGAGACTTATGGGTTGAAAAGTAAACTGCACAGCTTTAGTGAAACAGTAAGGATGAAAAAGAAAATAATTAAATATATACAACTATGTACAAAACCAGTATCT
>VZRW01012155.1:41143-57716 GCA_013398125.1 Aegotheles bennettii
AGATGTTCAGCAGCACCAAGCAGTGGCCTTGGGTGCAGCTACTTAGTAGAGACTTAACTGAAAACTAAAATTACTAAAAGAAAATTGGTTCTGTCCCAGCTCAAACCAGACATTAAATTAAAAACATTAACAATACATCCAGAAAGCCATCATTTTGCAAATGATGTTTGACATGGAGGCTATTCCTGGGTATAGATGAGGTTTTGTTCAAGGTTCAGAGTTTGAGTTAAGAACACAGAAAATCTGCCAGCTATATATGAGATTTTGGGCGAACCTAGGAGAAGGCTTGTGGCATTGGACAGGAAAGCTTCAAACTCAACACTCCACTTTTCATTCAACTTTTTTTCAGTAGAAAGCAAACTTTCCCACTGAAGTGGACATCTTTTGCTGACAATTTGTCTTGAAAAACAGAACTGTGTGGATCAATGTTGAATTTGTCCTATCTATGAAAAGTTGAGATTTTCTGAAGAAAATTCTTCCTCTAATCAGGAACAAACATCATGAATTTTGTTAAGGCTTTCTGGAGGAAAGAGGAAGAGTTGGAGGCTGAGGTGGGCTTTTTCCAAGCTTTTTAGGTGGTGTCATGGAAAAGCAAAAAATTGCATGAACAAGTGATGTTTCCATTGGAGGGAAAGGTTTTGCCCTAAAATTCCATGAAGAAAGTAAAAGAAATCCCCAAACTGAACAAAAGCCTGAACTAATGTTTCAGCTGGGCCCACAATACTATTCTGGGATTAGAGAATCAGCTTAATCTGCAAGTATAGTGGCAATTTTAATGAGAAGTCAAACAAATGCAGTTTGGAATACTTTAAGATCTTCCTACCCACAAGCAGAGGGCTCTTATAAAAGCCAGAGGTCTTTGCAGAAAGTCCAAGACTTAAAAACTAGGCAGCATCAGGTTAGAGGGCACGGACCCTCGCTCAGGTCCCCGTGCCGGATGCCGTGGTGCAGGTCCGGCAGGATGCCGGTGCCAGCTTCCAGCTGCAGGCTGCCCCTTGCTGCCCTTGCCTGCTTGCCATGGGGCAGGTCCCCTCTGGACAGCTTTGGCCACAACCTCAACAGACCTGGTGCATATCAAGAGCCATCACTGCCCAGGCAGAGAGGACACCTGAGGACCCCGCTAAATCAGCCCCAGTGCCGCTCAGCTTCTTCAAGGGGAACAATAGGGTTTCCAGGCAACTTTCACTAAGCTGAGTAGTATTTCTTGAAAACAAAAGCCGTTGTAGAAAGCACAGCCTGGGGCAATGAGCACACAGGCAGTTCACCCATGCAGTCACGCACCTTCCTCTTGTTGGATGGACGGCCCTGACAGCAGGAGCTCCCCGGCGGCTTTCTCTCCAGCTCACCTCTACAATATAAGTCTCCCTCCGGGGACTGAGATTCATCATTTGACACTTTGCTTGCCGCGGTCACCCGGGAGCTCATCTTTCCCAGCCCCGGGAGATCAATCTTCAAAGGCTCCTTTTCCAGCAGAGGGCTTGGATCAACAATCAGCCCCACCTCCTGCCCTATCCTTTGCTCCCCTCCTCCCCGAAATTTCAGAAACGCAGCTGTTCGCAAGCCTGTCACATAAAAGTGATGCAATTAGCCCTGAAACACTCTGTGACTGCGGCATCTGGTTGCTGCTACTACCACACTGGCAACGGCTTCCAGCCTCCACCCCTCGGTGTGCCTGTAAAGGCTAGCAAAGATCCGACTTGCGCTGCTGTTTTCTGTTCCTAATTTAGCAGAGTTGCTCCACGGCATTGGGGATGCTTGAACTTCTAAGAGTTTTTTGGCAACAGCTGGGTCCTCTCCTTGCTCTCCCTCTTGAAGTCCCAAGATCCTTACATCATGCACCAATTACACCAGATCTTCTGTTTGTTCCAAACACAAGCATGTGGGTTTGTTTTCTTTTACAATGACCTCACGGATTTTTATACACTTTTCAAGATTTCTTTCGGCTTGTTCTAGCCAACCCATTAGTCCCAGTGAGCTGTTGTTCTGACCACTTGGTTCTCCTTTTCATGCTGTTCGTGACATAATTTTGACAACTTTTTATTTGCTGACACAAAGGCAGCCAAGTTATCCTCTGGTATCTCTGGTTTTCATTGTAACAGATCTTTCAAAAAGCCATTTTTGTGATTTCTATTAGCTGGTGTACTTAAACAGGACATAGGTAAGATTTGGAGACACAAGATTCTCTGCTGTGAATTTCTGAACCTGAAATAATTCAGAAAAGCCTTTTCTTTGTTCTTTGGCATCCTACATCAGTTTCCATTGTCCCCAGTGCACAGGGAATATTAAAGATAAAAAACAGATAAAGTAGAAATCATCAGGCATCTACTTGTTCACAATGCTCATGTAATTCCTTATTAGCTTTAACCCTTTGCTAAATCATGTTTCCACCAGGATCAAGCACACAGGGGAAAGCACTGTGATAGCTCTTCCAGCACAGCTGCTTCTCCTGGCAGAGTATGTCACAGGGCTGCCTTCCTTCAGCAAAAGAATACAAAATTTCACTCTTAGAGTATCGCTTGCATTTTGTTGTCAGTTTACCTTGTTCATTGCTCCTTTCATTTATTTATACAGACGCACATGGTGTGATGTGGTGGGATATGCCTGTAATGTGTTACGAGCTCTGCCTTGTATTATGTGCTGAGCATGTTTCAGCCTGCCCAAGGCAAACCTACCCATCCACAGCCCACACAGCTTTGGCACTTTTTCGAAGAAGAATCCTTCAGATTTGCAACCTAAAACAAAACGTTGGCCTGCACCCTACAGGAGAACCAAAGGAGGAAGCTGGTGAGCCAGATCATGAGACAGGGGACTTCTGTTTTAAGAGAAGGAGGTTTGTGAGCCGAAACTTCTCCTTGGATCAGGGTGACAAGCACAGCCATGGGCAGCAAGAGTTTGAGAGGGAGAGAAGAAAGAGATACTCCAACCCAACCAGCCCTGATCTGGTTGCCACATGTTAGGATTTCCTTTAATTTGGAAGACTGTGCTTTCGGGTTTCAAAAGCAAAGACTGCTTGGCTGAGAAATTTCCTTGGTATGCTCTAACGGGGTTAAACTAAAAGTCCGTGAAGCTCACCATCTAAGCAAAACTCTGAAGCAAACCTGCACACAGCCAGGGAAGCAGGAAGACTCTGGTCACAGCAAGCAGCGGTCCCAGGAGGGAGAGGACAAGCTAGCCTTGGAGCTGGGGCAAGCAGGAACAAAAGTCTGCCCAGCATGACTTGGCTTAGATGCACAAGTGTGCAGGGGGGGTCATGGGCCAGGCTGCCACACTGCCCTTGAGGAAAGAAAAAATCCTTCACCAGTAGCCTTCTGAAGTGCATCTGCCCACCACGGGGACACACTCAGTGAAAGATTATAAAAGCAAAACTTTTCTACTGCATGGATCTGCTCCCTCTGCATATGCCAAATCCCTGGGCCTGCAGCATTACCCCCAAAAAAACTCACTTGCCTAAAAGCTTGTCTGTCTCTCCCAGCTACATTAGATCAATTAAATAAAATGTAACCTTTGCCCACATGCCTTGTCCTTCCAAGGAAACTTATAAATGCACTTGGCCTATATAAATTACATTCACTCTGATACTCACCTGGACTCTAGGTCCTACATAGACTGAAATAATATTTTGTTTCAAAATATTTGAAATATTTATTTGGTTTCACTGGCTTCAGAATTTGAACTCCTGTGAGTTCAGCTTTCTGTTTTCCATAAGCCTGGTGGTTTTACATTCTTTTTTTACACCAGGATTGTTAGGATAACTGGCAAGCTCACAGCGGGCCAATCAATGATCTCATGTCACAAAATACAAACAGAACTGTCAAATACTAGTGCTAGCAGTAACTCGGTAGAATGTCACCTCAGGGAATCAGCCTAGCCACACCACCAGTTTCCAAAAGCTGTCGGAAGTTGCTGTCTCATAACTTGTTTTCACCAGCTGCTGCTGTGGCAGCCCCTTAGCTGCTGCTGTGTTTACTCAATGGCCACTCTCAAGTAACCCACTCTAAGCAAGAAAGCAGCCACAGTGACTCATCTTCTGCTCCAGCAAGCTTCACCTTGGACTAGGAACATGCAATGGTGAAGAATCAGCATCTGCAACCACAAAACCTGCAGCCAAGAAACACATCTATTGATGTTGAACATCATAACCACCAGGACCATAGCTACTATTTCCAGGAGCTCTGCAAAACAGCATCTGGCAGTTAGCCACTTCAAAGACGAACACTGCCAGATTCAATTTAGCAGGTATGCTTCTAGGCTTGCAGTCCTGTATATCATTCCTGCCTGGCAGGCAGCTGGTAGCAACTGAGGATGTGTGTGAGTGTGTACAGACTTATATAAAATCCACAAAACTGGAGAATGGAGTTTTTCAAAGGTTTACCAAAATAGCCTGAGGTTAGATAACTGTAATCTCTAAAATATCCCATACACATTTTAGGGGAATAGGAAGTAGGTATATACTTAATCCTGAAATCTACATTTGCCATTTGAGCTTTAAGTATAACCTGTTGTACTGTCACATTCACTAGGTTTCGAATCCCCTGTGTCCGGAGATGTTTGCCAAAGGATTTTTTATTCCAGCTTCCTGCCTTGTCCCTTCAAGCAGAAAGTACACTTCATGCTCCATGGTAAAGTACATCCACCAGAAGCTGAGCACAGGAGCTCTGGTCATAACCCTACTCCTCCTTCAAGGGAGCTTCTTTTGACAAACATGAATGATGATTTCTGGGTGAATACCCTTAAACAGAAAATGTTAAAACTGGTGAAATTAAGCAAGAGATTAATTTCACTGACCAGGAAGCCTGGAATTCAACCTATCAAGGCTGCTTTGAGCTTTGTCTTTTCTTCTTCAATTATTATGCTCCCTTTTGTTCAGTGGATCATTTTAAAAATATGAAAAGCTACAAATCAAAAGGCAGGAATGAAAGCTTGCTGGATTTTTTTCCAGAAACTTGCATGTACTTATTAACCATAGAATGACTTTCCAGTTTTTACAGGGATTATAGAAAATTGCACATTGATAAGTTTACTGCTGGTCTCAAAATCAGAAGATCCCGAAGTATATTACAGGATGCTGTGGGCCTCTGTCGGAAGGGGGTGGTGCCCCATAGCTCCCTCCCCTCTGCCTCAGTAGTTGCAGTCTCTAGTACCACTGGAAGGAGATTCAGTTGCGAAGCTTTGGCTCTGAGCAAGACATTTGGACTACCTAGAATTACATTTGTAAGGATCACTTGGTATCGAAAACACAAGACAACTCCTTGTGCAGACTCCAGTCTAAGGGAACTGGAAGAAATGGATGCCAATGAATGTTATGAATGTTTGGGCATTTAGGAGATCTAGGAACCAGTACTTTGCTTTCCACAAGGTGTCTAATTGCTGACTGTAATCAACAGAGTTTTGATACATTTTAGCTCCCTTGGGCTTTGTGTTCTAATTAAAACACCCGCTCAAATTCTTCTTCAGGACTGAATTCCAAGCCACTGAACCACCTTACACATCTGAACTGATTCTCAGGCCACCAGATGCCCCTCAGAATATGCACAGGGCTCTGCCATCTGTCTGGCCCTGTCCACTCTTCACATGTGTGTCATGCTGTGGTGGTCTCTTGGCATCCCCTTGCTAGACAATGGTCAACAAATGAATTCCTTCAGCCAGCCCCTTCACATGCTCCCCAGCTGCCCAAGGACACTTCTCATCACAGATGCTCAGGCTTTATCCTTACCACAGGCCCCAGATATTTCCCTTTTTTTTTTTTCCAGATAACTTTGGAAGTGAAAAGCTACTGAAACTTTTGGTGAATTCTAGCACTTACTGTCACGTCACTCCAGTGAATATCCAGTATTTCCCTCAGGTATTTGCTTGCAAGAACATTTAGCATACCCTGGTTCAGCTGTAAGACACATTTATCAAGACACAGCACTTGAGATACAACCTGGTCATTGGAAAAAATCTATCAAGTTGACCCTGCCAGTTTGTGACACCGTTTCCTTCAGGATATCCTCGCTGACGCCCACTTCACTGCCAGAGTAAGTAAAAGCTTGTCAAAACTTTCCAAAATATTAAGAGTTTACAGGCTCTCATTAGATTTTTTTATTACTTTTTCCCCCCTGCAATGGATTATTGATGCTCTTAGGCCTCATTCTACTCACTTTACATCCTAAATATCCTAGGGTAATCACACAGATGTTAATGAAGTTTAGGTAAATCCAGATTAATTTACCTTTGTGTAACGGGACTGCCAAATCTCACTGGGCACTTAGCACTACCCACAGGGAGTGGTTCCCTTGCAAATATGCACTCTGATTTATTGCTCAGAATGTAATTAAGGAACCTGAAAAGGCCCCAGAAGATCCAACCCTGCATCTTCCCAGCTGGTTGTTAGTACCCACCAGTGATCACAGGTAGATGCTCAGGGAAGAATTAAGCGTATAACAAGCACAACAAAATACTCCCTCCCATGCCCTCTCAGTCCCTGCTCCCATTTTTCAGTGTCAAGGACTGCCTGAGCTGGTTGTGGTATTGACTATTATCAACAGATGAGCCTGACTGAGCAGCATGTGCCTTATACTTATTCTTAATAAAAATCACAGAATCACAGAGTTATGGAATGATAGGGGTTGGAAGGGACCACTGGAGATCATCTAGTCCAACCCTACTGCTAAAGCAGGTTCATCTAGAGCAGGTGGCACAAGATTACATCCAGGCAGGTTTTGAACGTTTCCAGAGAGACCTTCCAGAGAGACTCCACAACTTTTCTGGGCGGCCTGTTTCAGTTCTCTCAAGGTAGAGAAGTTTTTCCTCATGTTTTGATGGAACTTCCTGTGTCCCAGTTTATGTCCATTGCACCTTGTCCTGTCACTGGGCACCACTGAAAAGAGTCTGGCCCCATCCTCTTGACACCTGCCCTTCAGATATTTATAGGCATTGATAAGATCTCCTCTCAGTTTTCTCCAGGATAAACAGCCCCAGCTCTCAGCCTTTCCTCATAAAAGAGATGCTCCAGTCCCCTCATCATCTTTGTAGCCCTTTGCTGTACTTTCTCCAGTAGTTCCTTGTCTTTCTTGAACAGGGGAGCCCAGAACCGGACACAATACTCCAGATGTGGCCTCACCAGACCAGAGAAGAGGAGGAGGAGAACTTCCCTTGACCTGCTGGCCACACTCTTCTTAATGCACCCAAAAATAAATAAACTATGTATAAACTATTATAAAATAAACTATGCAGAAAATAAACCCTGAAGAAAGAACTCTGGTCTATTTGCCAAACTTTGTGTGGTCTTTCTAAAAACAGTTCTTAGTCCAGTTTTTCTGAGAAAGCCTTTTAGTGTTATATTTGCCATAAAGTATAATTCGGAAGTTATTTGAGACAAGGCAAATGCTGGAACACTTGAAGGTGTTACTGAAGTTCATACAGTGTCAACAAACATGTTCAGCACTGGTCCAAACATATTTTCTGTATGTTTACAGTTTCCCCAGGAACAGTGAATTCTCTGCTCGAAAACTGTTTTCGGCAAACAGCCTTCGGGGAGAAATCAGAGCTGGGAGCTCGCACCGGCTGCACGCGCGCACTTCACTGCTCTCTGCACTCAACACTGCCAGCCAGGGGTCCTGGCGTGCCCGCTGCCCACTGGCAAGGACTCACTGCTCTCCTTCTGGTGTCAAGAAATAGATTTTCAAGTCTCAGATTGTCCTGGCAGCTGATCCCACCAGTTTTGCCTGTTACCCTGCAGAGTCAGAAATGTGTGCTGCCTGTAGAGAAAACTCATTGTTTCCTGAAGAAATTTTGCAGTTGTACTCGCCCAAGAAGTATCAATGGACCTCTTCAGGATTACAGAGGCAATTAACTCCTTATTAAATGTTAACAAGTGATAAGACTAGCTCCACAACCTTTATTTTGGGTTCAAATTTCACACATATGCCACCTGTCTCTTAAAAGTGAAAGGTATAGGATTGTCTTTTGCAGGCTTTGCTCCAAGCTATAAACTCAAATAGCACTGATGGCTGCTCTGCAACTCACACACAGGAGACATTTGCCATGAAACACTTAATCAGTGCAACTTTCTGATCTGGTCCCCAGACTCTTCCTTCACTGTGAAGCAGGAGAAAGACCCGTTTCCACAGCACAGCCAGGGTGAAACTCCCAGAGCTGCTGCTCCTCCTCCACACCTCAAAAGCTGAGAGTAAACTAGGCCACAAGAGTAGCTGCTTGCCAAGTTTTATCTTGGAAAACAAGGGAAATATTTATGACCGCTGGGAACTTGGTTAAAAAGAAAAGACAACTTTTCAATGCATGATACTGAAATAACCTAACGTACTGAGCCAGTACTCCTGTAACTGCAGTGCTCTGAGGGAGGAAAACACAAGGTTTCACACACCAGTCTTCAAAAGTCTGGTCTGTATCACTAGCAAGAACCTGATCTGAGTTGACCTAGTACATGACAACCATCTAAGGCCAAAAATCTTCCCATTCAGAATTTAGGAAAATGTAATTTCACAACAACACTGCAAACCAGAACTTTGCTATATAGTTTTTGGTTTTTTCCTTCAAAAAAAAAATGCTAGTGAAAGGAGGAGATCATTAAAATACATCATGCAAATAGGTAACTAAATTTTCTGTAAATTTTTAAGAAGCAAAAAAGCACAGAATAGTTTAGAGAGCAAGGGATACAGCATGCAACACAAAGAAAGCAACCAAGCAGGGATATTCCTTGCTTTTACAAGTGTTCTATTTTATTTTCCACAGGATTTTTTTTCCATGCTGGCTTTTTTAAAAATTGCTTTAAAAAAAGCAATCTTTTAAATTTCACAAATAAATGCATTGTTTCTTTGTTATTCTTCTGACTCTTGAGGCAAAGTATAAGAATATTAATGGTCAGGAAACTGGCCTCAAGAAATTCCCGTGGTTGGTGTCCTCGCAACCCTCTGGGGAGGAAAATGGCTCTGCTTCCCAGCTGTTCTCAGACCCATGAAGCAAGCTGCTTCAGGAAAATATAGACTGATTCCAGCAGGGGAAACATACAACAAATTAAACCCGCTTTCCACTTCTTTATCTCTGTGCCATATGAAGCCCAGTCAGGAGAAAATTAAACCCACAGAGGCTTACTGAAAACAGATCTAACCTCTGCTCAGCTATTTCATCAGAGAATAAGCCTGTAGTTCTGTCTTTGTAACTCCCTCCATATGGAATTCGGTAATACATGAGGGCTCATATTCTGCATCAGATGTAAAAGTGGAAAGAAAATGGTATCACCTGAAAAGTTTGTTTAATCACTGAAGGATTGCCAATGGACCACTGGATAGGAACTATAAGCACAAGCTAATCTCTTGTATGAAGCAAAAGCTGTGGCTGCCTGCCAGACGATGATCAGTAACTGCATGACAAAGAGGCCTGCAGATGGGCAGGTCACTGACAGGCAGAAGGCTGGCAGGTACCGAAACCCGCTGCAGATAGACCTCTTGTAGATCTCTTGGCCTTTAACGTTTGTTCTTTGGCATGGAGGAAATGTGTCACAAGAAGCAGTTGGCAACCTAATTTGGACAGGAAAGGCGTGCTTCAGTGCAGGATCTGAGGCAGACATGCACATTCCCTACTGACTAATTTTTGTGGTTAAAACTGACGAAGACACTCCTCATCAGGCACTGACCTACAGAACACCGTGCACGGGCTTGCTGTGGCTGGTGTGACTAGCACACTGCATAAATGCGGAATGTCCTGCCAGGCTCATTACCTTCTTTACCCACTTGCTGAATCTCCAGGACATCCAAAATACCTAACATCAAAATACCTTCCGGGCACATTCTCTCTCTGAAATGTGTATCTTTTCTTTTCAGGTAAAAAGGGTACATAGATATTTGATGGGACAATGCAACAGTTTAGTAAGTCTTTCTTACTGAAAAGCAACCATGGGCCACTTTTTAAAGATGCCTACCCTTCTTGTGGGAGTTCCTGGTTACAACAAAACAAATGTGAGACAAACTAAACTCGGCACACTTTGACAGTGTCTGGTTAACATTATCATTTATATCTTCTGCAGAAGCAATGATGAAGGAGATTCCCACTGGAGCACCATGACTTGAATTTTCAAATAAAATCACACCTCACCTTTTTGAATTCCCTTCCACAACAGTTAGGTGCTAGAATTCAGCCCTTTAATAAACATTAATTGAAAAGGAAAGTATACTTTCTGCTTCAGGAAAGCTGAAACTCTGCTTTCAGTTTGTATATGGTCATACTGCGTATTAGTAGAAGTGTTGCCATAGAATTACAACACACGGAAACCTGGGCAACAGATTGTGCAAACAGACATAATCCCAACAATGAAGTATGCAAACAAACAGAAAGCAAACTACACACCAACCGAACTGTACTCATCAAACAGACGTAGTATATTTCTGTGCCAGCTATGAAAGAAATGTGGTAGCATAGCTGAATATTAAAATGACGTTCAATAAAATTCAGAGCCTGGTCAAGATGAGTCAAATGTTAATTATCATATTAAAAACTAGCAGCCATTTGTTAATGTCAGAACATTCTCAGATATTGAGAATAACCTTTGATACCAAGAGATGCAGATTTGATGGATGGACTACTCAGTGGATAAGGAATTGGCTGGATGGCCACATCCAAAGACTCACAGTCAACAGCTCAATATCCAAATAGAAACCAGTGATGAGTGGTGTCCCTCAAGGGATAAATACTGTTTAATGTATTTACCAATGACAGGGACAGTGGGATCAGATGCACCCTCAGCAAGTCTGCAGCTGACACCAAGTTGAGTGGCACCATCAATTTGCTGGAGGGAGGGGATGCCATCCAGAGGGACCTTGATAGGCTTAACGAGTAGGCCCGTGTGAACCTCCTGAATTTCAACAAGACTAAGTGTAAGGTCTTGCACAAGGGTCAGGGCAATCCCCAGTATTAACACAGACTGGGGGATGAATGTAGAAGGACTTGGTAATATTGGTGGATGGAAAATTGGATATGATCCCACAATGTGCCCTTGCAGCCCATAAAGCTAACAGTATTCTGGGCTGCATCAAAAGAAGCGTGACCAGCAAGCTGAGGGAGATGATTCTCCCTCTCTACTCCGCTTTCATCAAGACCNCTCCGCTTCCATCAAGACCCCACCTGGAGTACCTCATCCAGCTCTGGCAGCCTCAGCACAAGAAAGACATAGACCTGTTAGAGCAGGTCCAGAGGCAGGCCACAAAAAAGATCAGAGAAGGCTGGACACCGCTCCTATGAGGAAAGGATGCCAGAGTTAGGGTTGTTCAGCCTGGAAAAGAGAAGGCCTCGGGATGCCTTATTGCAGCCTTTCAATATATAAAGAGGACTTATAAGAAGAATGGAGAAAGACTTTTTACCAGGGCCTCCAGTGCCAGGACAGGGGCATCAGTTTTGAACTGAAAGAGGGTAGATTTAGGTAGCACATAAGGAAGAAACTTTATATGATGAGGGTGGTGACTCATTGAAATAAATTGCCCAGAGAACTTGTGGATGCTCCATCCCTGGAAGTGTTCAAGGTCAGACTGGATGGGCCTTTGAGCAATAAAAGATGTCCTTGCCCATGGCAGGGGGGTTGGACTAGATGATCTTTAAAGGTCCCTTCCGATGCAAACCATTCTATGATTCTATGACATTAAATATGAATGTAATTTTGGACTAAGTTAGTGGGATGGGAGAATAAAGCAATTTGCATAGAGCACTTCATTACAGTTGTTATTGCCAAATCAATTAACTAATCAATGTTAGCTGAAAACTAAAAAATGTCATCACTGAAGATAACAGCAAAGTCAAATATTCCAATTAATACCTATGTAACCAGTTTGATTTGAATCTGACCAGGGAATAAGTTAATGTACTCACCTCCAGAATAACAGTCTGCAGCTGAACAACCCACCTCATGCTCATTTCTGACCCTTACTGAACATGTCACAGAGCAGGTCCATCCTCCCTCACAGCTTATTGCTCTTTGGTTATGGGTGCTTGCAGATAGGTTGCTGACATGAGGCCATTATTTTCAGCTACAGATGATGTGCAGCAGAAGCAGTTGAGATAGAGGACTTCATATGTCATCATTTTTTTAATTCTCTCAGCTTTCTGGGGAAAATTTAAGGCTTGTTGTTTGGCAGTTAACCTCCACAGAACACTGGAGGAGCTAAAGAGGTTGAAAAGCAGAGCCATGACACCAGGTTAAGTATGAAAATTCCAAGATGCATATCAATTCCTATTTGACCCGGACTCCTTCAGCATCCCGCAACAGATTTACTGTGGTCTAACTATCTAATGCCTTCATGACTTGAGACAATCTCTGTCACTCTAAACTCTAACCCATGCCCTTGAAGGGCTATATTTCTTGTCCACTTCAGGTAGCTCAGTGTGTAACAGTGACCACAGGAGCACTAATGGAAACCCTGCAGCAGATTTCCTACACACACCATGCAGCCTCCTCAGTAACATGTCAGCAGAGTCACCAGCAAAATGCACAGAACCACTGCGCAGGTACAGCCTGAAAACTTAGCTTTCCAAAAGATCTTATGAACTGCCTTCTTCCATCAGGCTAAAGCAATGCATTATTATGAGGACCCTTCAGACTGCCACCCTCCCTTCTCAGGGAGTTTCTGGCAGTACAATACAGGTCATACACATGCTATACAAACTACGATGGTATAATCAACAAATTGGAAAAGGCCTCAGGAGGGAGGTTCAGCTACTGCAGATGTCCAACAGGCAACAATTCCATTTTCCAGCAAGTTTGAAAGATTAAGGTTTTTCTTCTCTTTTCACAGAATCATTTGAACATTTTCAAACTGTGGACTTGATATTGAAATTTCTACGGATCTGGACTCCAGCTTTCTCTCTCACTTTCACCCTTGAGCACCAAACAGAGATACCCAAGACGACAAGTGGGTGCCTCATGCAATCTTGCAGTAAGCAGCTAGATTATTTCTCTTAAGAACAGCGGACTAACTTGCAGGGTGAGTAAAGGCATAGGAGTGAAACTCCCTTCTAGAGGCATAACTAACAGAAAACACAAAACTGTCTATCAAAAAGAAACAGCACAAAAGCTAAGTGACTCTGGAACAGCTAACTAACAGAAAAAGATCTAGCTGACCCAGCACAGGAAAAGATTACTGGAGTCCTCTGCTAGTATGGGGTAATTGATCATGTAACTCTACTTTTGGCTTAAACACCCACCAGCTGTGAAGTCTACTCCAAACTCAGTGCTTTTTCATACAGAAACAAACACTGATTACAGCTCTTGCTTTTTACCCACATGTGGTGGTCCAAACTACACATACCACTCATCTTATTTCCATATATGACAACTTCACTGTGCAAAGTTCTCTCTTCTTTTTCAAACAAACTACAGTCACTGCCCTAATAACTCTCCAGTTTAACAGTTTAAAATAAGCACTGGAAGTGGCTATATTTAGAGAACTATCTGTTACTGGTATAAATCCTCTCATGTTTCCACTTAAGCACACAAGATTATTATTGGCCAGGAAAGAAGTCCTTCTGCAAAAGACCTTGTAAGAATTAAAACACAAATCAATGGCTATATAGGAACTAGTAAAGATTCATGTGTTTGAACTCCTCCTGTTACTAAACTTCAACTAATCTGATAGAAAGCAACAACTCAGATTAGCATTCCCTTATATATAGGTATGCATATTTTTAAAAAGCTACAAGTTGCCCTACTTGAAATGCTATAAGCAACAGTTTAAAATGAAGCATTCATATAGCTACATGTAAGTTTTCAAGGAAATACAATGTTAATAACTGGTTTGCTGACAGTAAGTACCATGAAGCTGAATATGCAACTGCAGATGCTAAGCAAACCAGTATACTGACACAGACTTGTAAACAGACTTTATTCCACATACTGACAGATTTTATCATTGTTCATGCCCTGGATGTTATCATGTTTCCAAGGCATATCTCTAAGGGAAAAAAAAAAGTTAATCCAGTTTTCTTAAATACATTTACTGTTGCTATGTTGGGTGAACTTTAAAAATCCAGGTATGAGGATGCTTGTATTTCCAGCTTTTATTTGTGTATGTGTATGTATTTAATTCCTTTTATGAGAACTTAGGAATTTAAACAATCACAAATTAGTTTACACTTCGGAAAACCATAGCCATTGATCTTCTCGTTACTGGGAAGGCTCCAAATTTGTCCACAGCTATAGGAGTATATACTGCTGCTCAAGCTATGGGTCAAAGCCTGAGCAGTACTAAAAGCTCCTCATTTTCTTGCTGCCTGTATTGAGTAAATTTTCTACTGAACTCTTAAGGACGGCACCAAACTGTAGGGCTCTTTAATGGAAAATTACTCACTGTAGAGTAGAAGCAAAATATAAAAACAATGGCATTATCCCAGCTCTGCTGCAGGTTCTCATTGTTGTTCTGCCATAGTCATACAGGACAAAATTGGTTATCACCTGACACTTAGGTACTCAGATATGATTTTCCTGGGATAAAAAAAGGTCTCAGTAAGATTGTGAAGCATGGTGTGACACATGGAAATGTGTCTCCAAGTCTCTGGTCTTCTGGTTCCAGCCCCTACTTAGAGCTTGTAAATTTTTGTGACTGCTTCCCACAGGTGCGTACATGTTCAAGGCAGGGAATATACTTCTCTCTACACTAGACATCTGCCACGTGGGGGAAGGAGAGACGAAGGGATTTGCTAAGAGCAGACAACTGTATTAAATACTGATAATGAACTGCAGGTCACCTTGGGGTTACATAGCTTGGGAGAATTAAGGCCTCTATTTCCCAAACAGATGCAAGGCAGACATTGCAGACATCTATGTCTACTTCATCACTTGCCTGAACCTATTCTGATGAGCTGAGAGCAACTCAGAGTCCATACCCATTCATTTGTCTGCCTCCCTGCTGATTTCACTAAACAAGGATGCAAATTACTGTCAACTGTCATATGGCCCTAAGTGAACTCAACTTACTTGGCAAAACAGCTGCAAGACGGTACTTTCAGTCAAAGATGTTCATCTGGAGAATGATCTGCCAAGAGTGATTAGATGGAGCAGAACTATTTTGCTAAAGCTTCCTCAGGAAAACAGTCAGGTGTAAAACAGCACACAACAAGGAAAAGAAGTCTTCATATGGAAATTACTAAAAAACTAGGAAATTATGAAGAACAGAACCTTTCACAAAATGTATCAGAGCCTGCTACACCTTAGCTTATCTGTTTCCCATGAAATCTTGCAGCCATGAGCATTAGAAAACCTTAGCTACATGATAATCAAGCCCCAGAAATTGTAGTAAGGAATGAGTTCTCCATATCCTCTTAACAACAATTAAGAGATTCTTAATCTAACAGAGGACCTACAACAAACTCTCATTTCTTTTCTTGAATGAGGTTGCAGTCATTTCATATCTACATAGGTATAAATGGACTCAGACATATACACATACATGTGACTATTCTATCTAATTCTTTGTCCTGGTTTGAGCCAGGATAGAAGCAATTTTACTTTTTCAGTTAAGTCTCTCCTAAGTAGCTGCACTTGCTGAAGTTAACAGCATTGTTTTCAGTCAGTGTCTGCCTCTAGGACTGATAACACTCGATGTTTATAGTTACAGCTGGAGTATGGTGTGCAGACCCAAGGCCACTGCTTGGTTCTGCTGAGCATCTTATGCTCCCAAAACAGAGGGGAGTACAGGGGTCACACCTGTGACCCTCCTATGGGAGGAGCACACGGGACAGGTGACCCAAATTTGACCAAAGTATTCCATCCCATACATGTCATACTCCCTATAAATCTGAGGGATCACAAGGGTCAAGTTCCCTTCGTCCATGGCCGGTGTTCTGGGAGGACTCTGTCTGTTCTTCTGCCTTTGATCCTGATCCATGCGTTCCTGACTCCGTGTGTTCCTCCAGCTCCAGTCTGCCTCAGAGTCCAGGAGCCCAGTCCAGGATTTTCCCAGGGCCACCCTGCAGCCTCGGGGGTGAATGAGTGTTATTGGGGGGTAGGGGAGGAGGAGCACAATATTGGTTTTATATATATTTCATTTTCTTTTTCATCCTTACTGTTTCACTGAAGCTGTGCAGTTTAGTTTCCAACCCATAAGTCTCTCTCCCTTGCTCTCTTTTCTTTCCTTTTCTGGGAAGGGAGGAGGGTAACAGAAAGCATCTGTCATTCATTTAATTGCTGGCCCAGCGTTAAACCATGACATTCTTACCTTAAAAAATATTCTCATGTTCTTCATTGTGGGTGGAGATCTCTTTGAAAGACCACTGCAATAGGGCTTTTCATAGAATTATAGAATCATGTAGGTTGAAAAGACCTTTAAGTTCGTCAAGTCCAACCATTAACCTAACTCTACTAATCTAGCTCTACCAAGCCCACTGCTAAACCATGTCCCTAAGTACCATATCTATACAACTTTTAAACACGTCCAGGGATGGCAATTCAACCACTTCCCTGGGCAGCCTGTTCCAATGGCATGTCCTTGTCTTTGACAAACCTTTCAGTAAAGAAATTTTTCCTAATATCCAAACAAATATTTTTCTGGTGTAACCTGAAGCCATTTCTACTTGTCCTGTCACTTGTTACTTG
>VZRW01012156.1:0-41328 GCA_013398125.1 Aegotheles bennettii
CTCCCTCTGTCCCTCCGTCCCTCTTTCCGATGTTCCATGATCTGTCTGTGTTTCTGTGCCCCATCCGTGTGTCTGGAGCCATGATCCGGTCCTGAACATCCCCCCACACTGCCCCAACCGAGTGTCCTGGGGTGGGTATGGACAGAGGGACACAGGGACAGGCGGACAGAGACTGTTTTTTTTCTTGGAATACAGTCACATTCCAGAGTTTGCCAAGAAGGACTGTGTGAGCCTGCCTGTTCCCACTGGGAATGGTGATGGGAGGGGGAGAAACCAGCCAAGGAAGTGGTACCCCCATGCCCAGAGCAGCACAGACTGCTGCCCCACTATGTGGTGGCACTCTAACAAGAGCAGGGAGATGTGTGCTTAGGGTGCAAGTTCACCCAGTGCCCTGTATTTTGCTGGAAAATTCCAGTAGCAAAAGGATCTCAAATAAAGGAAAAAGCTGCTCATTCCCAGCCCACTGCCGGAGCACTGAATGTGTGAACTTGTGCTCATGGCAATGCGTTGCTGCTGTTTGCATGTCAGTGTGTATGTGGTCTGTCATCTAGGAATTGGCTTTATAATATGTAGTTCTTTTATTTTCTTGTGGCATTGAGTGCTTCTGCTGCCTCATAGAATAAAGCACGAGACAAAATGGAATAGGGAGAGTTCTCAGCAGGGTCAGTGCTGGAAGGTGACACAGTTTCCAGAGAAAGTATAAAAGGGATCACTATAGGGAGGAATCTGTGGTTTAAAGCAATTTCCATCCTTTGCTTTCGTTCTTCAGGCTGGGATGTGCCATGTGTCAGGGCAGGCAGGGCTCCCCTGCTCCACGCTGCAAACCTGCTTTGCATTAAACTTCTGAGCAAGTATTTGCCATAATGTGCTCAGTGTTGGAATTCATCTGCCAAAATTAAGGGGTCTCTATTTGTGAAACCTGATCTACTACGGGAGTAGCTGGGGCAGTTTCTGGAAGCTCTGGGGAGCAGAGCTGGCAGGATCTGCTGTTTGTTCAGCCATGCCTGTACCCCTCAAGCCACCAAGCAGCTGTAGCCTGGGCAGGGTGAGGGAAAGCCCTCTGTGCAGTTGTCCAGTACTGTTTCTAAAATAACAACAGAGCAGACCTAAAAATCTGGCTCTCTCACTTCAGGACTGGTGGCTTTTGTTCTGCACATTGTGCATTCATGTGTACTTACATTGTGCCAGCCTACCGAGCCAGTTGTTTTTCTTGTAAACACTCAGAGTAGGGCACAGACTTATTTAAAGTGCCACCAGTGCCCTGTTGGACACCTAGTCCCTGGTGCACCCCTTCCTGCTCCTAGGGATGCTGTGCACTGGTTCTTGGTGGCAATCCTGGGCTCTTGAGCGTGTGCTGGGTCTCTGTGGTGTTCCCACAAGTACATGCAAGTGGTTCTTTCCTTTAGTGCTTGGTCTACATAAATATTTACACTGCGAAGTCAGAGGCTTTGCTCCGACTTGATCTTGGAAATGACAGGGCTTTTATTGAGCCAGCATTCCTGACAAGAGTTAGCAGGCAGCAAGCTCAGCACCCCCTCCCTTCACTCAGGTATCAGTGCTGTGTGAGCAGGGGTGGCAGGAGCCAGCCCTGGGCTGCACCCTCGAGATGCTCCTATGGGACCGAAGAGGCTGAGATACCTCTCCAGGGTTAACTCATACCTGGACCCACTCTAGTGGCCGTTCCTCTTGAGAGCACAAAAAAAAGAGCTGAAAGCCCCATTCCTGTGTCCTGCTCCGAGGCTCGGGGCAGCTCTCAGGTGCTCTGGGCAGTCTGTAGTGCAGTTGAACAAGATTCTTTTATTGCATCTCTGTTGTAAAGTACAGCAAGTCACTGATGATTTTAATGAGGAGGGAGGGAGGAAAAGAGCAGACATTTCTACTGAAAGTGAAACAGAGCAAAAAGAGCCATTGGACGTCCTGAAATCACCTCTTCCTTTATCAGAACCACATGCGCAGGAGGCAGGAAGCTGACATCTCCAGGTCCTTCTCCACTGTTTCGGCAGAGGGATGAACTCCAGTCCAAGGCAGAGAGTTTAATCGGAGCCAATTGCTTTTGTTGGCCTGCAGAGCAGATAGATGGTCTGTATTAGCACACAACATGTTTCTGGAAATTGTCTGAGGTTAGAATAAATCAGTTTGGGATTACATGATGTATCCCTGTTTATATTAAGAGAACTTCAAATGAAGAAATCTCAAATATAGCAGCAATTTACATAGTGAACAGGAGAACTGTGCCATAGAGGTTTGTGTGGGCTTAAACTACGTGCACAGAGGTGAATCATCTGTGTGTACTTCATAGAGGTTTTTAATTTGCCTGCATTGTACAGACAACTTCCAAATTTTAGGACATGTGACCTTTTTGTGTCCAGTGGCACATTTCTTGCAGTTTCTTAGAATCAATGGTTTCATGTGGACCTGCAAGTCCCTGAATGCCCTGCTCAGCTCCAGTCCCAGCTGCTTATGGTTACTTTTAAGGTATTAGTTCTCTACTTCTGAGGGCAAGTTACTTGGACTGAAGGCAAGGTGACACAGGTGGGAAAGAGGAGAAGCTCAAATGGAGTGTTCCCACCAGCTTGCTGTGGTGCCAGGGTTACACTCCAGGTTCACTCACCTATTGACCCGTGTTAGGCTGCTCCTTTCATCCCTTTTTATCCATCTCCCAGACCTGAGAGGGTCAGAATGGAGGAGCTAGCATCTTTCAGCAGCACTGCACTCCCTTCAGACTGCAGGGATGGAAGTGACCTCCCTCTGGCAGACAATGAAATATCATCTGTGGAAAATCTGTCTGGGCTTTAATTACAAAAATCTGTGTGATGTACAAGATGACACTGGATTTGGCAACGCTCTCACAGAAATGTTAAGCTAGGAAAAGCATCTGGGAATGGAAATATTTTTAGAGTGGTTCTGTAAACAGAAAAAAAAAGAGCAGTAATTAAAACAAGGGCAGCAGTGAGGTCTACTGGCTGCTACTCTGCAAGAAGCCAGCTAAGGAGACCCAAAACTAGAAGGCCCTGTCTTTGATGGAAAGACACCCAAAACAATTGTAACATGTTTCATTTGTTTCAGCTTATTATTCCCGATTCTTAAATTGAATTAGTTCATATTTTAGGAAACCTATGGTGCTGCAGGAGCACCCTGAGGGTCAGTGCAGGGCGGGTGGCTCTGTGACACCACAGGACACCATTGCTTTGCTCATTACATTGCACGTGTGCCACCAGTGCTGTAGAGCTTACCAGCGTCATATAAGCCAGCGGTGCGAATCGCTTCTTCCTCGTGCATCAGTCTCTTGACAGAGGAGTAGTTCTGGTTCCCATTACCCATAGTGGTCTGGAACGTCCCCACAAGGGCTGAGACAACAGCACACGCCAGTCCCTTCATCATCGTATGCGAGCGCAGAATGGGGAGGCTCAGAAGGGGTTGTTTGTCTTGAAGAGTCCATCTGCTAGCAAATAAGCTGCACTAAAAGAAACAAGAGGAATAAACATGCTCTGCCAGATCCCTGCACTCTCACTGCTTCACCTCTTACGTTCTGCTAGCGGTCTGCAAGCAGTGGAGATCCACACAGCCGGTTCTGGCACTCGGTTGAGCTTAAAGACCTTGGCCAAGGAGGACGTGCTGAAACAAGAATGTGTGTCCTTTCAGTTGGTGTCCATGCCCTGCTCCAGCTGCTTCTGGTGGCCAAGCATTGCCATGTGCATAGAGCCTCTATAAAGTTTCCTCTGCCTTCCAGGGAATGGTTTTGCCATTGCAAAACTCCATCCTCACCTGCCATGGGGTGTGGGTGGGCACCATGCCTCAGAACACCCCTGAGGGACACACAGATCTTCTTCCACCTACAAATAATGCTTTTGGAAAGTCTGTGGTATCCAACCTTGCAGGATTTCTGCCTTCTTGAATTTTGCATAATAAAAGAACCTGGACTTCATTTTTTCTACTCTGAAAAGTTGCCTTTTAGAGTAGGCAAGAGCAGCAGCTATTTAGGTTGCAAATTCATACAAATAACTGCATACTGGGAGGTTATTTTAGACATAAGATGTGTTGGCTTGTCATATATTGGCCCAGTACTTTTCCCATATGAAGGAATGCTTTGGCAGGCATTAGCATGGTTTTACTTTTTTTAAAAAAAAAAAAAAATCACTCCATGAGGAACAAGCACATTATTTATGGCTATTTTTGACTATATGTTATTAAACACTTCAACATATCAGAATATTTTAAAATGACCACCCATCTCTGCTAAAGCTCGAGCACTGTGACTCTGACCCATAACTTTTCAGGAACGTTGAATATTTTTGTTGTTTCCTTCCAAATGGATTAAGGGAAACAATGTCAGCACAACTAACATAAACTGATAGTTCTTGCTCCAGCCATATGTTGTGCATGGCAATACTTTGACCCTATTAAGTCACTTTCATTCCCCCAAATGTTGTTTAGTTAATTAGAGGGGAAGTTGGCTTTTGAAAGTTACACGAGAGAGCTCCTCAGCTCTGAGTCAAGGAATTATTATTTTTTGCAGAAAATAAATAAATAGAGTTTTGCCTTTTATTTTCCTCCCGTGCCAAATATTTGTTTTTCACCAATATACAGAGAGGTTTAATCAAATGACTTTCATTACTTTGTCTATCGAAAATACTCCTGAGTACTGGGGCAAGGCAGTGGTAGAGTGGTGCTGCACACCCACCTATTGCAAAGGTGGCCATAGCCCTGGGCAGGGGTGTTGGACAGACCCAGCTTCCCTTGGGATTCAGAGCCCTCATTAAAAGCACAGACTTTTACTGGAGTACACATTCCAGGCTCACCCACCTAGCAAAGCTCTCGAGGTGCTGAGGGCACTGTGGTTACCTGAAGCGTCAGCTTGTGGAGAGATGTTCTTCATTAGAGAGATTTTCAGCTTTTTTATTCCTCAGAGTCAGCACGTTGGTTTATCCTGGAGTGGGAAAAATAGGTCAGAAACGTGTAAGACCACAACTCCTCGTACCATTCTGCTGATGGAAACCAGGCCTGGGTTTCCAGCCCAGACCGTGGTGGGGTTTTAGCCCTGGTGCACCCAGTGTCATGTGTTTTACACACATTTCTGTCTCCTAAGAGGAAGAACTGACTTTAAAGGCAAATTTCCCAGTTCCCTTGAGGGGAATCTCTCTTTGGAGCAGTCTGAGATGCTCATTGGTTAAGGCTAACTCAGGAGACACACAATGGTCTAAGAGGAGACCTCCATCACTTTGGAAGTGTGTAATTACCCCAAGAGGGGTCACCTACCAGAGTCTGCGAATCCCTCTCTCCAGAAAGTCCCTCCTGCTTTGTTTTCTAGCTCAAATTTCTCCTGGATTCACCAAGGTCAGTAATCCCCAATAGCTGCAGCCCAGTAAAAAGAAGCAGGCGAGCTCTGCCCATCTCCATCCAGTCACACTTTGGTTGCTTAGCCTGCAGAGAAGTCCTGGGTTATAGGAGCAGGGAGGAGGAGAAGGCTATTTTAAGGCTGATTAATGATAGCAAGCTTGTAAAGAGGAGATAGCCCACATGCTCAGTCATAAGATCTGTTTTCTGCTGTAGCCTAGGCAAAACCTTGTGTTTTCTGTTTGAAATCCCTGGGGCAGGAAGGCATCTTGCGCAAGGCCACACAGAATGGCTGTGGCATGGCCAGGAACACCAGTTGGGAATCTCAATTCCCAGTCCCGCCGGCACTCAGGACGCAATCACAGCTCTGCTCCGTCTCAGCCGGTTGCAGCATCAGTTACTCACAGTGTGGATGAGCCCACACATCCCAGCTTTCACACAGCAATCTCCTACTCAAAGCTCTTGTTACACCCCATCAAAATGTGGACAAGCAGGGTGCATCTTAACATGATCCCAGCAGAACCGATGGTCCCTCTGGTCCCTGCCCTGTGCCATCAGCCAGAAACTGAATTCTCCATACCATTTGGTTACAGGAAAGCCTGAGTGCAACTCTGAGCAGTAATTAAGCTGAACTAGCAGTGCACTGCAGCTGCAGGGACTGTCTTTGAATCAAATGAAGATAATTCCAGCCATAAGTCAGCATGAGAAGCCTGCTCGCTGCCACAGACACCCTTCAGAGGGGTGATGCTCATCAGAAGTGTGCTGGACACCAGCTTCCCTCCTGCAGAGAAACAAACCCAGACCCCCACATCCTGGACTCACCTCCCCCAGCAGCTGCTGGGAGCTGTTATTGTAGAAAAGGGTGATTTTAAGCTGCCACCTGACACTGCTGAGCCAGTCCGACCTCTAGAGAAAGGGTCCCCACCCCCAGGGGCTGTGCCTGAGGTCCCTCTCACCCAGCAGGTTGAATATGCCCTGATTTCCAATTCTCATTATCAGAGCTCTGTCAGCATGTGCTATTTGCCCTGGTGCTGTGCAGGACACTCCCCTGGGCACTGTTGTGTGTGACATGTCCTGTCCCTTTGCCTGGCAGCTGTGAACACGTGTGCCCTCAACAACGGTGGCTGCGAGCAGGACTGCGTGCAGGTGACTCCAGCACAGCACCGGTGCCAGTGCCGCCACAACTACCAGCTGCAGGAGGATGGCAAACGCTGTGTCTGTGAGTCCCCTCCAGCAGTGTGGGAACCAGGGGGCAGAGCTTTGGCCTTTTCTCCAGGGGCAACTGAGGGCTGAGGGGAACGGGGAGCCTGCACTTGCAGGTTCGGATGTCAAATAGATCAGACTGGGGAGCTGCTGCCCAGTAAAAACTCCACCTGTTATGGTGTTGTGAACACTCTGCAGCTCATTGGGAAAGGTTAGGAAGAGCTGAAGGAGTGTAGCCAACAAAAATGCTATTTCATGGAGGCACAGACTTTGAGAAAGCAAAGGAAGAGCCGCCGGTCACAGCAGGACGGGATCTTCTCCCTCTGCTTGCAGACAGCTCTCTGGCTGACCTGCTCCCAGCAGTGGGAGGGAGGGGACCTGAAGGGGATAGAGAGCAGAAGCTAAATCTGCTCATTCATAAGCAGTTGGCATCCCAGAAGCAGTAGGAAGAAAGTCTTTACTGTGAAGTTGCTAAGGGAAAGGGAACAACTGGGGTATTGGAAATGCAGCAGTCGGTGGGGTTTTGCCCAGGTCAGATCAGCAAACCTCTTGGTAGCAGCACTTGAAGCAAATTTACCCAGGGCTTGGTCCAGCATCTCTGCAGGGATGTGCCATGCCAAGCTTCACCCAGAAAGGTGTTACTCAGGTTAGTGCCTGTCCTTGGTGGGATCTCACAGTGTAAATCCTCCTGCCTGGGTGGAACAAGAGCCAGAGTGGCAGCAGGGGTTTTCTGCCTGCTGGAGGATGGTCTCTCATGGATTGCAGGCTTTTTTGCTAGGCATAACTGCTTGCTGCAGTTAGGATCAGTATGGAGTAAGCCTGCCTGTTCTCTTTGACCCACAGTGAGGAACCCCTGTGCTGACAGGAACGGGGGCTGCATGCACCACTGCCACAACCACCGCGGCACCGCACGCTGCCACTGCCACCCCGGCTACCGCCTGGCACCTGACAACAGGGCTTGTGAAGGTGAGAGCCCCAAAACAAAGCTTCCAGAGAGAAAAACAGCCACCCCACAGGGTGAAGTACTGCTCAGCCTTGGTAACTATCAGCACTTTGAATTTAACAGAGCTGTGCGCCAGCCCTCCAGGGCAGTGGCACAACAGGCGCAGGTTGGGTGGGGTCTGTCCCAGAGCCATGCTCAGGTTGTCTGGAACAACACTCAAGCTTCATGAGATCCAATTTCCTAGGAAGCTCCACAGTAGTTCTGGACTCTCAGCTCTGTTTCTTTGTTGGTCTGGACTCTAATGAAGAATCCAGGGTACAAGAAACCAGTGAAAAATTTGGAGACAGCCACAATTGTCCCTCTAAAGGATGTTCGTGGCTCAACCTGCTCTGCTGATTGATGGCTCATCTCTTGCAGATGTGAACGAATGTCTGACTGGACTCGCCATGTGTGCACACCAGTGTCTCAACACTCGTGGCTCCTTTAAGTGTACCTGTAACCCAGGCTACGAGCTGGGGGCAGATGGCAAGCAATGCTACCGTGAGTACCGCATGCGGGTTCAGGGGGGGACAGAGGTGGGTTGGCTTCTGAACTTTGATCTTTGTGCACTGTCCTCTGTGAATTACTGCAGCCAAGTTATAGAGTCTCTTTTAAAGAATTTCACAAGCAGGTTTGGGGCTGCTAACTCTCCCACCAAGATAAAAAACTTTGATCTTTAAAGTTACCATGAAGCTACTTTTGATGGTTTAGGCAGTTTATTCTGAGCCATTTGGCTCCAAATAGGCCAAATTCTGCTCTTGGGGACTTTGTTGGATGAGTTCAGTCAGCCACAGATGTGTAACTGCAGGAGGAATTGAGCTAGTGAAGTGATCACATCTGCTCTCATCAAGACGAGAAATAAACACTATTATGCAAGAACGAGCCAGATTGTCTGTATGTCTTTGTTCAGCTAACACACACGAGCAGGGATGGTCCAAAGCAAAGCTATCAACATTTAGCACTAGATAAAACCAGCCCACAGGTGACAAAAAGCTTAGTCTTATTGCTGCTCAGGTCTTGGTTTTCCCAGTGAGCCCCTGGTAAGAGATGCCAGCCCTGGAGGGTCCCTTTTAGCAGCAGGGCCAATGGAAGCAGAAGCCCCACTCACGTTCTGACATTGCTCCTCCAGTTGGGACCCTTTGCCATAACCATTGACAATGCCTCTACTTCAGTGCCAACTATAGAATTAAGTGGCCTTCTTGTATGAGAAGTGCTTCCCCCTGCCCCTTCTAGTACATTTGTTAATGCAAAGCCCTGGCTGATCTTTCATTAAAATAGGAAAAGGAAAGACAGAGACCATTGCTGTGGTGATATCTGGAAGATAGCCTTCCACCATGGCACAGCTTTTGGTTTGCACATGCACAGACCCATTGGGAGGCATCAAGCTCCCCTTCTGTCATCTTCCTTGGGTCTGAACACACTAAAAACTCAAAAATGTTCTTGAAGGCAGAAATTGTTTCCCTGAGGTTCAGGACTGAGACAAAGCTCCATGGTACAAGTTCCCTTTCGTTTCAGGAAACTTAATTAACTAGACTGAAGTTTACATAAACTTTGCCAAGCTAAGAAGATGTATGGCTGCTATTGATGTCTGTGCCTGCCATTTCTGACATGTCAGGAACTAACTTCTCTAGCTGTAGGCATCTGGATGTTTCCAGAGTTAGCTGTACTCTGCTGCTCCCATTTCTAGCTGGCATCAGAACAGCTCTGTACTTCTGAAGACTGAGCCAACTTTTGGTTGGCAGCACGCACTGCAGCTTGTCAGGAATGGGAGCAGTTTCGTCTGCAGTCTGGTTCCTCTCAGAGATTGTCCAGAGCCTGCTCCACAAGTCTGTCCCTAAGAGGCTACATGGGGCGTTGCCTGGGATCCATGGGTTTATTTTTATACATCACTCCCCAGCTCAGCAGTGAGAAAAAACCCCTATTTTCATCCTTTCTCCACTGCACTCTCTTGCTCAGCAGGGCTGTGTACACAGAGTACACATGCAAGGAGCTCAGCTGGACACCACTGGGGGGGTATCTGCTC
This sequence comes from Aegotheles bennettii, assembly GCA_013398125.1. NCBI lineage: Eukaryota > Metazoa > Chordata > Aves > Caprimulgiformes > Aegothelidae > Aegotheles > Aegotheles bennettii. The sequence goes on from VZRW01012156.1 coordinate 9,543, forward strand.
GAGAGCAGCACCAGGGGAAGGCACGGGCCAGCCAGGATGTGCAGGGCACAGCATAGGATCCTAACCAGGGTGCCTTTTCCAGGGATAGAAATGGAGATTGTGAACAGCTGTGAAGCCAACAATGGTGGCTGTTCCCACACCTGCCACCACACCAGCTCTGGCCCAGTCTGTACCTGTAACTTTGGCTATCGGCTTGAAGGGGACCAGAAGACATGCACTGGTAAGGCAAGGGACCAGGTACATGTCTTATCTTTACAAGCACATCTCCAGTAACAACAAGGATCTCCCTGTGTCAGCTACCATGTGTGTATGTCACATCTCATGGTTAACAAGGCTAGAAACAGATGCAGAGTAAAAGGAAATGGGATAGTGCTCTACTGGAAGACATCCTCAAACCTCCACTCAAGACCTGCTTGGACAGCAATGGTGACTGCAGAACTAGTTAGTTTTTCCCTGCTAAAACTGATCTAAGGTGGTGTTGGCAGATACTCACATCTCATACCTATAAGCCTATGTCTAGAAGGGATGGTGCTTGAAATGTACCATCTTGCCTGTTAGCTCAGAGGAGGCAGCAGTTAATTTGCTGGAATGAGTGATGGGTGAGTCACTTAGCTGCAACTGAGGTGCAGTTCAGCCCCATCCAGCCCTACAAGGTGGGTGTTAGTGGGAAGGTAAGGGTGAAATGCATCTCGAGCTCTGTAAATGCTATGAAGTTGAGGCATGCACGTTGTATTGCATTACTCTGGGCCCCTTGCAGCAAATAACCCAGTCAGAAACCCACTGCAGTGCTCACAGGCAGTGTTACAGCTGGAATCATCCCCATTGTAAGCACACAAAACCTTTAAGAACCACCTCAGGCTGGAAAATCACAGCTAACTTCCCCCAGACCTCTAGGATTCAGGATTCCTCCTTTGGCTGGGGAGCACATGGCCAGGGATGATCCATTAACATAAAGCTCACTCATTTCAGGAGGGAAGCACGAACACTAGCTCAGCATTTGGCAGTCAGATCAGTAGAAGCTTGCCACGACTACTCAGGGAGCAACTTTACCAAGCACTGTCACCACTGCGAAGCTGGACACATGCTAACAGCCAGTGCCCTTTGGTTTCCATTTAGATATCAATGAATGCGACAACGGCTCTCACTGCTGTCACCAAGACTGCTACAACTATCCTGGGGGCTATGAGTGTGCCTGCTACGCGGGATACCGGCTGGGCACGGACGGCTGTGGGTGTGATGGTGAGCACCAGCATCTCACAGGGTCCCTGCACTCCTCAGCCTCACACACGGAGCTGCTTCCCCTAATCCTGGTTCGCTGTGTTTTGCCAACCTCCTCAGTTTGCTTGCTGCCAAGGCAGCTCAGCTGCTCTACCCCACACACCAGTCCAGCACACTGGAGAGTCCCAGTGGGGCTCTTCAGCACTCTGGGTTCCCATCAGAACCTCTCAGAGGGAGTCAGTCCAGGTCTGGCTCCATTAATTCACAGAGATCATTGCCCATCATTTTCACCCAAGATACAAGCAAATAAAAGTGTCTGTGTGAAATACAGCCAAGACAGTGACCAACACAACCTTTAACAAAGAGAACAAGAAATGGTCCTACCTGGTTGTGAACGGTTTCCAGTTTCTCCCAGCTGGTAGCAGTTTTCTTGTCAGCTCTCTGATGAGGCACCATCTTAGCACAAAGAATTCAGGGCTTTTTCCTCTTAATGAGTTGCTCTCACTACCAAAACTCTCCAATAACACTTCTCAGGTGAAGAGCCAAGCTTATCCACCTATTTCCCCACAATTAGTGACAGATGTGACCTGTAACTCCACACGTGGTATTTTGAACCCCCAGGCTCCCCGAATGTGATGGCTGCACATAACCAGGAGAGAGGGTGCCACCAGCTCTGGGCCCTGATGCTGTGCATATCCCATGTTTTTTAGATGTGGATGAGTGCTCCTCAAATAACGGTGGATGTGAACACCTGTGCCAGAACCAGCTGGGGTCCTTCCAGTGCGGCTGCGAGATCGGATACAAGCTGGATGAAGACAGAAGGAGCTGCACCTGTAAGTGCATCTGAGCTCCTTGGCTCTGCACACCTTTTCCACAGCACTTACCCCTATGAGCAGTGGAAACAACTCACACCACCCATGGAAATCTTTTCCCTTTTCCAGCCACATTCCACAGCACTTCCCAAGGAAAGGGATTTTGGCACAGCTACACTTAGTCTGCAGCAATGACCCCACAATAACCCAAGACCCAGAACCCTTTTCACAGCCACCAGCCCTCCCAGCTTTCCCTTGTAAGAAGTAATGGGTTTACCTTTTTAAAGCAGCAGTGTCTTTACCCCACCACCAAACACACTACTACCCAGCTTACTCCCTTAGTAGGGTGGCCAACTCCCCAGCCATCATCTGCTGACCCCACAGCATCACCCAGGGCCCTGGACAGGCTTTCCAAGGTCTGGATCCAGAGGAGCAACCCTTCCTGCCTCCCCACACTGACAAAATGCCTGAGCCTCTGCCGGCCCCATGGCTTTTATAGGGCTGTGCTGGCCCTGCCCTGGCTCCCAAGGGTGCAGGTCCTTAGGCTGATTGCCTGGCTTTTAACCCTTGCCTGCCCTGCAAGGGGAGCAGACCTGTACCTGATCCATACTCTTCCCTAAAGGACAACCAAGCTGAAATGCACTGCTTAATTAGCAATTACCATTGTTAGATGGGCAGTCATCTTTAATTTCCCAGAAAAGTTTCCCAAAAACTTACCTGGAAACTCAATAAAGCTGAGTGGCTCACAGCGATGGTGTGGGCATGACCTCAGCTACCTGAGGAGCCAGAGCTGTCTGCCAAGGTTAAGATCAAAGCCTCTTCCACAGATTTTGAAGTCACTTAGCTGGCTTGTGCCCATTCTAGCCAAAACAATAAAACAAGATGCAAAAATGTTAGTGGTGTCAATAGAGGAAGAAACCAGTGCTGCAAACCATGCTAATCAGCTGCACCAGCCCTCAGCAGATATTGCTGGTTTCCCTTTGTCATTAGAGGTTCTGTCCTACTATTGCCTCTTAGAGACCTTGTCTCATTTCCCACTTTGACATTGTCATCTCCCTGACTGCTTCCCTAGCCCTAGAGGACCCTGTGGAAGCTCTGGATGCTCGGCGCCCCGTTATCCGCCCCATCCCCCACGTTGCAATCCTGCGAGATGAGCTTACCCAGCTCTTTAATGATGACTATGAAGAAGAGGAGGAAGAGATGGAAGCAAGAGGAGAGCACACACTTTCAGAAAAATTTGGTGGGCATTTTGCAGCAGTGGTAAATGGTCTACTTTGCTTGGAAGCCTTCAGAATTAATCACACGTGTGGGGTTTGTGTTTGGTGAGCTTACCCATGGGAATCATAGAATTGGTTTGGTTGGAAAAGACCTTTAAGGTCATCAAATCCAACAGTTAACCCAGTACTGCCAAGGCCACCACTAACCCATGGCCCTCAGCACCACATCTTTTAAATCCTTCTGTTTGTTGAATGACTTTTGTATGTACACAGAAGCTGTCCCAGCACAGATGTGTGTGGCCTTGCCCCAGCCGGCACGCAGGGGGTTTCTGTGCCCACCCTCCCTGGGACACCGTGGCAGCCCTAGGGAAGGTTTTTCACCCACAGGTCTCTCCCTGCAGTCTGCCTGGAGGGCACATTTGGCCCCGAGTGCAGCCTGTCCTGCGAGGACTGCCAGAACGGAGCGCTGTGCACCGCCGCAGGCACCGGCTGCAACTGCCTGGCTGGCTGGACCGGCGTCCTCTGCAACCAGAGTGAGTGGTGCCAGGGCAGCGGGGATGGGCCCTGCTCACCCCGGGGCACAGAGCCTGACCCTCACCTCTTGTCTCCCCCCAGCCTGCCCGCCCAGTGCCTTTGGCAGGAACTGCAGCCAGCCCTGCCGCTGCCAGAACGGTGGCACCTGCGACCCGGCCACGGGCGCCTGCCGCTGCCCGCCCGGCGTGGCCGGCGAGCTCTGCCAAGATGGTAAGGTCATGTAAGGCCACGGCAACCCTCGGTCCCTCCCCCCAGGTCCCACCCAGCACAGCGCCCTGGGCCCCCCTGGCAGCTTTGCTCCCCAAAACATTCCCCTGTAAGCGATGGGGATGTTCCCAGCTGGCAGTGGCACACGGTGCTCCCCAGCCAGCCGAGGCAGCTCATCCTGCTTCTCTCAACATACAGAATCACAAAATCCTAGGGGTTGGAAGGGACCTCGAAAGCTCACCCAGTCCAACCCCCCTGCTCCCAAAGAGTTAAAATCTGGGGGGCATAATCTAAAAACACAGAAAGAATGAGACAATAAGAGATTCAGACAAAACTCTTCAGACAAATGGTTGGGAGCATATGGGAACTATTACTGCAGAGGAGACCCAAGCAGGATGTAAATGAATGCAAGAGATACCCCGACCTTTTCTTTCTGTAGGAAGGAGGTGATTGAGGGGTACAGAGAAAAAACAGGAAGGTAAGATTAAAATAAACAATGAAGAACTGATTTGCTGTCCCAGGGTGGCATTTCCTCTGCTTAAACCCTCTGCTGTGCTCATGGTACGGGAGGAGCCGTGTGCTGCCTGGACAGATGCTGGCCGGCACTTTCTGCTGACACAGCCTGTCTGCCATGTGCTTCTAATATTAAGGCCTTTAGCATAACAGAGAAAGAACAATAATTTTATTCACTTAATAGTTCAAATATCACTGTTAGTTATCAATAGGAACGGCCCCGGGGGTTACTTTCCCCCATATGAAAAGCACCCATATGGTGGGTGCTCTTGAGTCTCCTTGTAGGCCTGGAGAGGTGAAATGCAGGTGAAATGCCCTGTGCAGGGACAGCAGGGCTGCCCAGGCAAGCAGGTTTGGAACTGATGCAGGGGACCTGATGGCTCTCATCATTACCTTATTGCACAGAAACACAAGCACGTTCCTGGTCAGCCCTCTCGCCCACACTTGTTCATTTCTGATCCTATGCAGCTTTGGGCTGGGTATGGTTTTCCTGTGGTCTGCTAGAAATACAATGACAGGCTGCAATTGGCTCATCTTCCCAGAAAACCTCTCTTTATTACTAGGCTGCCCTAAAGGATTTTTTGGGAAGCAATGCAGGAAGAAGTGCAACTGTGCCAACCGGGGTCACTGCCACCGGATTTACGGAGCCTGCCTGTGCGATCCCGGCTTGTACGGACGGTACTGCCACTTAGGTATGCTTGGCTTCATCTTCCTTACGGGATGTCATGCTGGGATTACAGCCTTGCTGGCTACCCTCCCCGGGAAGGGGCAGTGCTGGGGGCAGTGTTGGCCTCACAGCACGGACCAGCTCTCTCCCTGCACACCCAGTCTGCCCGAGGTGGGCGTTCGGCCCCGGCTGCTCCGAGGAGTGCCGCTGCCTGCAGCAGAACACGCGGGACTGCGACAGGAGGGACGGCTCCTGCCGCTGCAAACCCGGCTACCGCGGCAAGCGCTGTGAGACCAGTGAGTTGCCAAGGAGCATCCCCCTTTCTTCTCCCCTCTTTCCCCCCCAACTCATTTCCTCGGGGAAAAGCTCAGCTCGCTTTCCACTGTCTCACCTCCTGTCACTCAGATGAGGGGTGCTCAATCACACAATGCCAGATGTTCTTTCTTTCTAATCCCCACTGTCACCAGGCTGTGACCCTGGCTATTACGGGGAGGGCTGCAAGAAGTGTAGTTGCTCTCCAGGAGTGTCCTGTGACCACGTCACTGGAGAGTGTTGGAAGGAGTGTCCCCAAGGCTACCACGGGGAGAGCTGCGACCAAGGTAAGGCAGCCCCAAGCCTGCTGTAAACTCACCACCCTCACACACATAAACATTTTCCTCACAAAACACCCCAAAAGGACTTGCAGAATTCCTCTGGTGCCCTCGCAGACCCCCTTGCCCACTGCAGTCAACCTCATGAGTGAAAAGCTGAAGTGGCTTGAGAAGACCCAGAGCTGCCGTTTGCAGGGCTTTGTAAAACATTGTGAGCTCTTTAAAGCAGGAATTCTCGTGCATAATGACTCCTATTCAGGGAAGAAGAACAAGGTCTTACTTTATCCTGCTGCTTGGGCATCTCTGCTTCCCTGGATGAAGGTGGTAGATCGCTGGTTATCGAGTGATCTTTTCCCCCCTTTGATGTCTTTTTCCTTCCAGCAGTCAGTGCTCAGCAGAACAGTAGCGTATTTTCCACTCTGTTTTCTATCCCATGTTGAGACTGTATTTGATCTGCAAGTGGAAAACAAAATTTTATACTTAATTTATAGAATGAACACAGAATTTACATTAGGATTTAAATTCCTGCCTCTGTCTGAACCCCCTAGAGCAGTCCTTTGCTCTTCACATAAAGGGCTGGCTGACAGCACAGTAACTGCTGCACAGCTCTGTGTGTAACACTCAGGCTCTGAGGACACAGCTTTTCAAGTCCCTGGGCCATAGTTGTGGTGTCAGAGAGCTGGACTTTCTTCGAACAAAGGTGCTTTGGGCAAACCTCAAGGCAGTGAGTCATGGGCACGAGGTGATGATTACAAAACATGAACACAGTTCTTGGAAAACAGTAACATCTGCCTGGTTCAGAGCTGATCAACGACTGAAGAGCCAACCTCCCCCTCTCGTGAGGCTGTCTCCTTCTGGATCACAAGGTGGACTCTTGAAGTCCACACCTGAAGACACGCTGCAAAGAGAAGATGCTGCAAAGAGAAGAAGACACACTGCATGAAGAGGCTTGCGGTGGTCAGGAGCTGAGTTTTGATTCAAACACCCCAGGAGTTCTGCACCAAGCATTCCATCCACACCCAACCCAGAAATTACAGCTATTATCCTAATTAAGCTGCTAGCACATGATTACCTTGCACAACACCACAACTGCTCGCACATAGCTGGTCTGTTGGCCAGATCAAAAGCTGCAGATTGTCACCAGAAGTTCCAGTGCAAGCAAGTGCTAACAGAGCTGAACAGACTCAGGAGGAGCCATGTGAGGAGCTTCTGCAGGCCCTGTGCCCCTCGCAGGGGTCTTGGCAGCCCCAGGCCCCCCACAGCAGGATGCTGCTGCCTCCAGAGCCATGCAGCACCTCGGCGGGCTGGGCCCTTTTGGTTGGGATATTTTTAAAAAGAATAAGAAAGGAGCTTAAGCCTGTAGGGGGGAGTCACAGGAAATAACACAAATATTTGTATAGAAATAGTAGGCTCTTGGCTGTTGTTCGGATCTGGAAATTATTAAAGGGTGAAGACAAACATCTGCCATCAATTAGCAACGAGGAGGAATAACAAAAACTCCACTGTGTCACTTGAAATCTCTGCACTGGTGTGTGCTTTTCCTCCCTGATTTGTGACTGCTGGGGTGTTCGGGTCTGCCGAAGCCTTACGAAATACTGGCTGCAGTGAACAAAAGGGACTGCGCGCATGGTGCTCTCCAGGGAGGCTCAAATAGGATTTAAGGCTCTTCAGGTCTGAGGCCCTCTGTCTGCGTGTAATTACCTGGCTGCTAAATTGTGGCCTGGGCTACAAAGAGCCAAGTGAGCTGGCTGGTGTCAGCAGTACCACCCTGGCACTCGCAGCAGGGTGAAGGGGAAGAGTTTGCTCCTCCTGCAGGTGAGGATGCTCCTCCTTTATCGCTTTGCATCCATGTACCTGCTGCAAACCTTCCTGCTTCTTGCAAGCCCAGTTTCCAGGTTCTGGAGACATACAGCCAGGGCAGTAAGAAGGCCTCACAGCATCTTCGGAAAGCCAAGGGATGGTGTGGGCTTGGGGGCTGTTCTGCACCCCAGGGCAGCTGTGCTTACTGCCCATGGGGTGAGCACACATGGCTCAGAAGCTGAGCATCCCTCCCGACCCATTTACCTGTGGGGCTGAGGGAGTCCCTTACTGTGCAGAATCTTGTCCACACACTGGAGACCAGTTTGGCCTCAGGTGTTGGGCGCTGATCGGTCGCTGTTGCGTGAAAAGATGAACCAGCAGCAGAAAAGCTGTGCATGAACAGGCAGACTGAAGAGGAGGTGTGGAATGCTGGAGGGTGTGGATGACACAGCATGGTCATCCCAGCAGCATGGGAACCATCCCCATGAACGGAGGCTCCTTTGGTGTGTGGGTCTGGTGGGTGATGCCCTCGGGACTGGCTCCTGGGGAGTGGGCAGTTTTCACCTGGCTGTTTTCACTGCAGAGTGCCCGGAGGGGACATTCGGGGCTGGCTGCAGACAGTCCTGCTCCTGCAGTGGAGCACCCTGCGACCGGATCACGGGGCAGTGCCACTGCCCACCCGGCTGGACTGGACACGACTGCGGCCAAGGTGAGGAGGCAACAGCAGCAAGCGTGCTGAGGTAGGGATTTGGGTGAATAGCTGTTGTTTTCCTTCTGCTAACATATTAGCTGTAAAAACATCCAGTGCAGTTAGAGTCAGCTCCATGGAAAACAGAAAAAATGCAGCTTTTGCTGGTAAGTCTGAAACAATAGCCCCAGCTAGCTTAGATCTGGTGCTCAAGCTGGGTGAAGCACAAGGAAGTAAACAACATGCCCAGTAAAAAAGATGAAGATGGTTTTGCCTGCGTTGGTCCTAGCACAGGACAGGAGTCTTTCTTTGCTGATATTACTCTTTAACTGCTAGAAAACTAGAGAATCCTGAATTAAAAGCTTTTACATGATTATACAGTATTACAGGAGCTGGAAGATACTAGTCATGTGTAGATGTCCTGCTCCTGATAGCTTGACTGAGCAGTAACCTGCACATGCACAGTGCTTACCATACAGTTTTGAACTGATGGTTTTCCAGGCCCTGGAGCAGCTTAGCAGCAGTTACACAAGGATTCCTGCCCCAATTTTATCAGTTCTTAGCCTTTGGCTTCTCCTTTGCAACTAAAAGCAGGTCTGGGGACGCTGACTGACGTGCTGTCTGGTTGTGTGACAGCAGCTGCAAAGACCCTTTGCCAGCAACACCATTTCCTAGCAAGGAGCCCTCTCAGCTCCCCAGAAGTAGATGTGAATCCAAATTGCTGTGGAAGTACTGGAGTGTGACCAGTGTAGCTCTTACACACACTGTTTACCAAACAGCTGGAGCAACGTGGTCCTTGCTGGCAGTGCCAAACACGAAGCATGTGCATGAAGCACGGACAGGAACGAGCCAGGGGGCCCTGTTGCTGTGCACCAGAAAACAGACATTGCCCTTTATGCCTCAGCTGCCACCCTGATGCATGTGTCCTCTCTCTCTGCCCCTGCTCCAGCTTGCCCTGAGGGTCACTGGGGCCTGGGCTGCCAGGAGATCTGTCCTGAGTGTGCCAACAACGCCAGCTGTGACCCTGCCACGGGAGCCTGCCTGTGCCCGCCCGGCTACACCGGCCACCGCTGCCAGGACGGTGAGTGCTCTGCTCCCAGTCCCTCACTCTCCAGTGTCTCCAGCAGGGATGAGAGAGATTTAGGCTGACCTGGAGAACTTGCTCCAGGGAGCAGAGCATCATAGAATCATTATGGTTGGAAGGGACCTCCAGGGTCATCAAGTCCAACCTTTATCCCATCATAATCCTAACCATTAGACCATCAGACCATGGCCTCAAGTGCCTCATCAACCCGTTTTTTGAACATCCCCAGGGATGGTGACTCCACCACCTCCCTGGGCAGCCCAGTCCAGTGCCTAAGTAGCCTATTCCAGCGACCGAGCTGGCCCAGCCACGCTCAGCACAGGGCTCAGCACCACACACACGCTTTGGGGCACAGGCTGGGTGCTTCCCTGGACACCCCTCTAGTCCTGTCTTTACAGTGGCACCTTCTGCATCGGCAGAAAGGGAGGTTGAGCCCCATGTCCCTCTCAGCCCCGGGCTGGGCACCCACGCGTGGCTGAAGCCACTGGGGGAGCGGGGTCTGGCGGGTGGGATGGAGGGAAGCTGGGAAGCCCTTGCTGGGCATCCCCGCGGCCCTTTGCAGCTGGTCCTGTCTGCCTTGGCAGTGTGTCCGCCTGGCTGGTTCGGCCCGGGGTGCCAGCTGAGCTGCAGCTGTAGGAACGAGGGACACTGCCACCCGGTGACAGGGACGTGCAGCTGCGCGCCCGGCTGGACGGGCTATGGCTGCCAGAGAGGTACGGCACCGCGGGTTACCATCCACCGCCCTGCGAGACACTGACCTGTGCAGAGCTGCGCTGTCACTGGCTCCATTGTCACCTTCGTGCTGTGCCTCTGCCGGAAAAATCTCCCTGAAACCCCTGGGGTTCCTCCGCTCTGTCCCGCCGGTGCCTTTCCATCGCGGGCTCGCTGGCAGAATGGATTCACACGGGCCGTGCGCTGACACAGCGCCCGCTCTCAGTGCCGCGGGGCTGCCCGAGCTCCTGTGGCTGTGTTTGTCCCTGTGCCCGGGTCGGAGGTGGCTCCCCGAGGCGGGGGGAGCTCCCGGCGCTGAGCGGTCCCTGCTCTGTTCCAGCCTGCGACGCCGGGCGCTGGGGCCCCGACTGCGCCCACACCTGCGAGTGCAGCGGCGATGGGAGCTGCAGCGCCGAGACGGGGCAGTGCTCCTGCCAGCCCGGCTACACCGGCAGCCGCTGCGAGAGGAGTGAGTGCTGCCCCGGGCTGCCAAACCCGGCACGTTTGTGTGCCGGGGAATAGCATCGGGCAGGCAGGCTGGGAGGGGTCTGCCCTCCCCCTGGGCAGGCAGCAGAGGAAGCCCTGGTGCAGATTTCTCCAGCAGCTCCTCGGTTCAGTCACAGAAGTTCAGTGGCCGTGCCCTGGCTGGGATGCTGCCAGCCCAGTCCTGTCCCGGGGTGGCTGGGTGACATGGTCTGCAAGGGGCAGGGTAGAGCCCACCAGGCATTACACAAAAGCAGCTGCCAGATGCTCTTATTTCCATTCAGAGCCTGAGCTCCTGCAGTAGCATCGCCTCCCAGGCACGCTGGGAGAGGACAGGCTCCCCAGTCTCGTTTGCTTCTGCTTCCTAGAGTGCCCGGAAGGGTGGTTTGGGCTGAGCTGTCAGCACCAGTGTCAGTGTGACAACGGGGCTGCCTGTGACCACGTCAGCGGGGCCTGTACCTGCAGCCCAGGCTGGCGAGGAACCTTCTGTGAGCACGGTGAGACCCTGCACCAGGTCCTGTACCCACTGCCCTGCTGAGGGACCGTCACAGCCAGCCCTCAGGCTGGGGCAGCTCCCTGTTGGCAAAGGTGGCCACCAAGAGGCACCTCTTCTCTACTGGGACATTTCCAGCTCTGTCTAGGCACTTTTGTTTTCCACAGCCTGTCCTGAGGGATTTTATGGACTGGAGTGCCGGGAAGCCTGCAACTGCCTGAACGGTGCCCGCTGTGACCATGTAACGGGCCAGTGCCACTGCCCCCCCGGCTGGGATGGCCCCCGCTGCAGTCAGGGTGGGTGTCGAGCAGCCTGGCACCCACCTGTGGGGATGGGAAGGGATGGGATGGGAGGGAGACACTCCGGAGTCCTCTCCATCTCTTGCTCTGTAGATGCCAGAAGGTTGGCTGTCTGTTCCCCACATGCGATTTCTTTGCATGGAGGTCAGCCCTGTGCAGCAGAGGAGTGTTTGGTTTCAGAGGAGAACTCGGGTGGGGGGGCTCTGGCTGAGCACATTGTTGTTGAATGCGATGAGGGCCAATTTCCAAGCAGATAAAATGCTGTAACATCGATGGTAACAGTGTCCATGTGCATATGGCTGTTTGGACATCAGCCACCTGTAGAATACAGCCGATATTTCCCTCAACCACCATAAAACCCAACAGCCACCTAAAGCAGCCACACACCAGTGTTGGTTCCTCTCCCAGCCAAGTGCATTGGGAATGGTTAGTAGGAGTCTGGCTGATGCAATCCATACCTGCTACCTAACAGTCATGCCTGCTTCTGCTCCCACAAAGCGTGCCAGGAGAACAGGTACGGCGAGAACTGCAGCCAGACCTGCAACTGCTTCAACAACGCCACCTGCAACCACATCAGTGGCCGGTGTCTCTGTGCAGACGGGTGGACAGGACCCACCTGCCAGGAAGGTAACACACCATCTGATTGCTTCCTAACTCAGGCCATCTGCTTCCTCTGCCAGCATGCCTTAAAAATGCCATTTCTCTGCTACTCCATTGAAAACTCCAACCATGCAACTACAGAAAGCTGAGACAGATTGCAGCTCAGATTGTAATTATCTGTGCAGTGCTTCCAGATGCATTCACAAGGAGAGAAGCCAAGAGGTTCCTCCTCCAAGAGCACCAGGAGTTGCACTGACTTGCAGTGTTGTAGCAGCACGTAGAGTAACAGCTTGATTGTCCACTGCACCGAGCATCCAGACACGGAGCCAGCGATGCCTTTAGGCACAGCTCAGTGAAATTGTGCACATGAGAACAATTATTCATGTGCTTAAACGGCTCTTTTCTCTGCCAAGCACTGGCAATGTCTGGCTCGAGGAGAGGAGGATGTTCTGCAGTTCAGGACTAAGACATTAGCTACCAGCTGAGTGTCTCTCCTGGCTCCTGAACTCACAGCCTTTTTATTTCGGTGTGTTTGCCACCAGCGGAGCTAAGAAGGCTCTAACAAGGCCAGGCACCCAGCACCCTGTGCCATCGCTGCCATCGAGCAGGTTCAAATCCCAAATGTCTGTATGTGGGCAGCTAAGCAGCCCCAGGGAGCAGCTGGCTCCTCTCCCTGCCCCTCACTGGAGGTGACAATGGCTTCAGCGTCTATCAGCCCACCCCCCTGCCGCTCTGGTGGGCTCCTGGAGGTGCTGGGTGCCTCCGGAGCTCTGTTCTGACTGGGTGCTTGCTCTGCTTTTCCCACAGTGTGCCCGGCAGGTTCCTATGGGCAGAGCTGCCTCCAGCGCTGCCTCTGCCAGAATGGGGGCACGTGTGACCCTGCCACGGGGCTCTGTGCCTGCCCCGAGGGCTGGACCGGGCTGGCCTGCGAGCTGGGTGAGTAACAGAGCCCGGCGAACGGCTCTGGCACAGACTCGTCCTGTCCCAAAGGCTGGGGGGGTGTGTGGTGCTGCAGGGAGGGGGTGTCCGCGGGTGTTTCACCGTGTGCCCCCCCGCAGAGTGCGCACCAGGAGAGCACGGGGCCGGCTGCCGGCAGCGCTGCGAGTGCCACCACGGGGGGCTCTGCGACCGCCGGACCGGCCACTGCCTCTGCCCGCCGGGCTGGAGGGGCGAGACCTGCCAGAGCCGTAAGTGGAGCCCTCATGGAGCACTGCATCGTGCCCTGGTGCTGCACCTGAGGGGGCTGGGGGATTTCTAAGCAACGACATAAAATTTGGATCAAGTCCTTCCCGTTCTTTCTCCTGCTCTTCCCTGTATCTGGCCTGATCAGGCTGGCCCTGAACGCCTGGCTCCGCTCCTAAACCCCAGCACATAATTCCCTCCGTCACCCGGCAGCTCCCGTGTGCACCGTGCCTTTAACTCTAACACAGCCCCTGGCAGTGCCTTTGCTATGAGCAAGTGTTGAAAAGGCTGCTGGCCTCCCTGGGAGCAGCAGCAGGGACTTGCATCCAGTAGCAGCCCGCCAAGACGAGCTCCACAGGCACCTTGCAGAGGTCGTGACTCCTCAGCCTGGCACCTTCCTGGTACCGCAAAGCACAGGGCAATGCCACGGCTTGGCAGTGGCAGAGTGGGCGTGGGGACCTGGCACTGCAGCCATTTCTGCCAGCAGACACACTGGGTTCCTGCCTGGCAGTGTCTCAGAGACTGGGAACTGTTTGGCTGGCAGCCGAGATGGGCACGGAGTTGAACCCGCAGCTTACCTCACCAGCCACAGGCCAGCAGCTGGGCGCTGTTGAATCCTCAGGCACGTTGTCCCCTCCCGGTGCCGGCGAGGCGATGTGTCGGGGATCCAGGCGAAGCTGGGTGATGTATCTCCATCCGGCAGCGAGCTGCCCCGGAGCTCTGGGTGCGCAGAGCCGGCCGCCCTTCCCAGCACTCGATGTTCTTGCTGGTTTTGTAGGTTGAGCAGTTTTTCAACGTCCACCACAGAGCGCATCCTGCTCCTTCCCCCGGTACTCAGGCACTGAAGGTCCTCTAGTGCCTCGAGCCCTGCCTTTTAAGGTCCACCCAATTGTTAAGCAATTAGCTTTATTACCAACCAATTAGCACCTGCGTAATGACCAGTAGGGCTGCTCTGTCAATCAACAGTCAGTTCCCACTCTGATCAACCTCTACACCCCCACACCAAGAGCACCTGGCAGCAAGGTCCCCTGTCCCAGGGTGGAGACTGCCGAGGTTGGGCACCTGGGGTTTTGGCTGCCATTTGCTCCCATGGCCATTGTACCCTGCAGACCTTCCTGCCTCACCCTGCCTGCACCGGGCTCACCCACAAGTTCCCTTTCATAATTTCTTTCAATATAAGTTAATTAAAAATCCCACCCACAAATGCACAAATTATCTTAATTTTTCCTAACCAAAAGCTGGAACCCCTCCTCACCTTCCCAAACTGCAGGGATCTGCCTGGCCGGGCACGGTGTGGCCGTGCCCTCCCCATGGCTGTGTGGGCAAACCTGGCCCCTGCGTGGGCGAGCAGCCAGGGACTTGCTGGTTTATGGATTTATTCTGCATTCATTCATGAGGCAGAAGTGGAACTGCAGCTCACAGTTCCTGCGCCTGCAGTGCGAGCTGCTGCGTGGTCCTGGTACTGCACAGCCTGTGTCTCACAGCCTCTCCAGAAGCCAGGGGACAGCTGAGGTGGCAGCAAACCCAAGCGATCGCTGCTGTGACTGAGGGCAGTGCTGTGCTGGCACCCAGCACACGGAGCAGTGCCAGGAACAGCACTGCCAGGGATGTGGCACAGCCCGAGGGGGAGGTGACCGCCAGCAGCAGGCTTCACGCTGCTGTCCCCGGAGCAGATCTGCCCTGTGATGCTGCTGAGACCCTCGTGCCCCTGCACACAGGGACAGTGGGCACACACTCAGGTCTGGGCCATGCAGCCAGTCCCCACACCGGCCGTGCCATGGGGTGAGAGAGGGCCTGGGCTGCATCCCACATCCCCTTTTTGTGTAACTTGTCCTCTCTCCCCTGTTTGTGTCGCTGCAGCTTGTCCAGAGGGGCTGTTCGGGGCGCTCTGTGAGGAGCACTGTGACTGTGGGGACAACGTCTCGTGCCATCACATCACGGGTGCTTGCAATTGCCCCCACGGCTGGCGGGGCCGGCGCTGCGAGAAGGGTGAGGCAGCAGCCCTTGGTGGCACAGCTGGGGACATCCCTGGCTCTGGGGAAGCCCACACTCCTCCTAAAGCCTTTCAGGCAGTAACAGTACGGTGAAATCCAGTCAGGAGCCTTCCATCTCCCTGCTTTCCTTCCCACAGCCTGCCTGCCGGGATGGTTCGGGAAGGACTGTGCCAGCCGCTGTGCCTGTCCCCGGGGTGTCCCCTGCCACCACGTCACCGGCCGGTGTGGCTGCCCCCCAGGATTCACCGGCTCGGGGTGTGAAAAACGTACGAGGAGGGGAGCGATCCTCTGCAGAGCTGCTGAGGGATCCTGGGGACGTGACGGGTCGAGCAATTGCTACGGAGAATAGGGGGGGTGGGGGGAGAAGAGGAAAACAAGAAGAAAAGCCATGGCCAGGGAGCTGTGCCAAGGAGCAGCTCACGTCTTGGCAGCCGGGTGCATGCCCACAAAGTGTGAGCAGAGCACAGGGAGCCAAGTGGGAAACCAGAGCTAGGTATTTATCCAGGGGATTAGCAATAAATCAGCATTAAAACGAGCTCCTGTGGGTACGAGCAAGCCTGGAAGAGACAGAGGCATGTGAGCACATTCCTCACCCGGGGACAGGGCTGTGTTTGCCATGGCTGTGTGTGGGGATGGAAGCTCATGGGGAACTGGGGGGGTAGGGCTGGTGCTGCAGAAGGCACCTAATGCCTGTAAGTACTCAGGTTTCTTTTCAATCCAAGCCTTTCCTGGAGTCAAGGAACCATTTGCTGGCAGCTTCCTCTGCTTTTTGGGTGGCAGGGAACTTCTGCTGTCATAAAACGCTTCCTAAATTCTGCCTTATAATAAAAAGGGGGGGAAATTCTTGCACAGAGTGGGATGACTCCTGCTAAGGAAATCTGAGTCACCTTGGTGCCCTCTCTCCCACCAGCCTGCCGGCCAGGTACCTTTGGTGAGGGCTGTGCTCACATCTGCCAGTGTGCTGGAGCCACCCAGGAGTGCCACCCTGTCACTGGGGCATGTGTCTGTGCCCCCGGCTTCCATGGCCCCACCTGCCAGCTGGGTGAGTCCACACTCCCTTCCCCTTCTCCTCCATGGACCTTTGCAGGTTGCTGCCCGGGGCTGTGCCTCATCCCGAATGCAGCAGGTGTTCTGATGGCTTGTCTTGCCTGGTTTCTTGCCATGGTTGCCTTTGTCCTCATTGGCATGTCCAAGATCCATTCTGTTCCATTCCTCTCTGTTGCCCACCATTCTCACTGCTCTCAGGCCATTTTTTTGCCATTTTCCTTTTGAACTGTGGGCTATTTACCAGCTGTGCCACCAGCAGAGAGGTTCTGAGCAGCCTGAAGCTTCTTGGTGTTGTTGAGACTGCTCACAAGCACTTTCTGGGGAGGGTTGGCTCATGATGAACTTCAGTGTGTGCCACCAGGAGGGCAGGGGCACCTGAGCATGGCACACAGAAGCTCCTGGTGGCTGTGTGGGTCACCTGTGACACCACTCGCCCGTGCCCAGGGACACGTGTGTGACCTGCACGCCGTGGTACGCTGCTGTTGCTGGTTGGCACCTTTCTAAGCATTGAGGCCATTGCATTTTGCCCACAGAGTGCTCCCCTGGGTGGTACGGCCACAACTGCGAGCAGCCGTGCCAGTGCCACAACAGGGGTGTGTGTGAGGCCACCACAGGGATGTGCCACTGCCCACCTGGCTACATCGGCGCTGACTGCAGCATCGGTGAGTGCCGGTGCCCGGCGGGACGTGCGTGGGCAGGGGGCTCAGCAGGAGGTGGATGGTGGGAGATACAAATCCTGCACCCAGCCAGGTTGCTGACCCTGTGGGGGATGAGGAGCATTGTGGTGACTCCTGCGCTGGCCCATCAGCAGAAGAAGAGCTCCTTGTCTCACCATGCTGCCAGCAATGCCCTCCCCGCCTTGCTGCCAGCCTTGCTCTGGGGGTGCAGTGGAGGCTGAGCTCATTTGATGCAGTTTTAATCATGGGAACATTTTCTTGCTCCATTTCTTTGCTCACATGCCATTGCCATGGCTGTCCTCGGAGCCAGCAGCCGTGGGTAGGTGTGCTTTGGTGTGACAGAGGCAGCTCAAGGTCTTCCTCCCGCCAGGATGTCCCGAAGGTCGCTATGGCCAGGACTGTGCACAGCTCTGCTCCTGCGGGGATGGTGCGACCTGTCACCCTGTCACTGGAGACTGCGTGTGCCCCCCAGGACGAGCGGGTCCCACCTGTGAGCAGGGTAAGTACCAGCCGCAGGGTTCTGTGTTTCAGGCAATGGGCTGGAAAAGGTCCTGAGCAGGAGCCAATTTCCTTGCCCCGAGTCCCCTGCCTGCGTTGGGGCACTCCTGCCCGAACCGTGCCGTGGCCGGGTGCCCATCACCACCACGTCTCGCCCCGCAGGCTGTGAGAAGGGCCGGTACGGGGTGGGCTGCCAGCAGACCTGCTCCTGCCTCAACGGGGCGCTGTGTGATGGAGCCGACGGCTCCTGTTCGTGTGCGCTCGGCTGGACGGGGAAATCCTGCGAGTTAGGTAAATTCGTGTGCATTGCCCTGCCCAGACACCGCGGAGCTTGCTCGGTTTGTTTCATACTGGCTCCAGTTCCTGTTGCCCCACCTGTGCCTCTTCTGCCTTACCATGCCACGGCCTCTCCAGCCCTGAGCAGCTCTTCCCTGCAGGATGCCCACCGGGACACTACGGAGCCCAGTGCCAGCTGCGCTGCACTTGCCTGCACAACGGCACCTGCGACCCGGGCACAGGAGCCTGCCACTGCCCCGCCGGGCACTACGGGCCCCTCTGCGAGCACAGTGAGTTGGGGCTGTGAGGGACAGGTGGCAGGGTGCCAGGGCAGAGGTGTGACCACAGAGGTGTGCAGCCATGGGCTCTGCCTTTGCTTGGCTTGGGCAGTGAACCCTCCCAGGCAGCAGAAGTGCTCGCAGAGAAGGGAACTCCTATTCCCTGCATGGGACTGCTGGTTACAGAGCTGTCGTGCCAAGGCACACACATCCCCACTGCACAGCTCAGTGCCAGGGTGGCTGAGCCAAGGCCACGGAGCTGCATGGCTGCTCTGCCACCCCGGCGTGCTGCAGGGTGCTGCAGGGTGCTGGCAGGGGGCAGGGTGCTGGCAGGGTGCTGGCAGCCCCGCAGCTACAGCACTGGGCACTTCTTGCAGAGAAAGGCTCACTGCTTCTCTCTGCTGGGCTGCGGGAGGCTTTGCTGCAGGGACCATCCCCAGCTGAGCCCGTGCCCAGCCCTTCCCTGCTGTAATGAGCTCGGCTCCACTCCAGGTTGTCCCGCGGGGTTCCACGGAGCTGGCTGCCGGGAGCGCTGCGACTGTGAGCGCGGAGCAGGCTGTGACCCGGCCAGTGGCCGCTGCCAGTGTCCTGCTGGGCTCCGTGGTGACCGCTGTCAGACAGGTACCCACCCTCCTCCTGCCTCCCTGCAAACAGGCGGGGTCCGAGGTGCCGCCTCACCACCCGTGTGCCGTGTCACCTCCCGAACAGGCTGCGAGGAAGGGACGTACGGCGAGGGGTGCCAGCAGCTCTGCGACTGCGCTGGCAATGCGCCCTGCGACCCCGTCACGGGGCACTGCCTCTGTCCCCCGGGCAAAACCGGCCCCAAGTGTGGGGCAGGTGAGTGGAGCCACAGCTTGGGAGGGTGAGAAACGGGGACTGGGCAAGAGGTGGGCTACAAGCCCAGTCCTAAAATGGATGCAAACTCCTGAATTCTCGTGGAAGGGGCTTTCTTTTTTGTGTCCCCTGGGCACCTGAACAGTGGCTGTCACCTCATCAGCCTCCACTCGTGGTCAGATCTGAATGCTAACACCCCCCCCAGCCTCCAGTGCCCTTGTATTGAGATTGCCAGAGTCAAAAGGCTGAGGCTGAAATGGTGATGGGTCACCTGGGGATGCTCTGGTGTCCTTGACATTGGGAAATGCCTGAGCATCATTTCTGCTGGGCCATGGGAGCAGCAGCCTCAGCACCTCTCTGCCCCCTCCCCAGACTGCCGGCCGACCAGGTATGGCCCTGACTGCAGCCTGGCCTGCCAGTGTGCCCCCAGCAGCTCCTACTGCAGTGCCCGGAACGGCCAGTGCCTCTGCCTGAACCACCACACGGGACCCACGTGCCGGGAAGGTAACGCACGGGCACCGGGGGGTGGGGATGTGGCTGCAAAAGCGGCTGCTGCAGGGTGGGATGCTGTGGTACCTGTGCCTGGAGTGGTGGGTTTGGTCGCAGTACTATCAACTAAACCCAGTAAGATAGTGGGAAGCACCTGCCTCTTCCCAAGGCCCTCATTTGGTGTGAGTTGTTCCCCATCACCCCAGCCACGAGGGCAGACCCAGGCTGCACGCTGGCAGTGCCCGTGACAAAGCCAGGGCACCAGCCCCCGGGCACAAAACAACCCCATGCACCGAGCACAGTGGCAAACCCACGCACCTGATCTCTGCCCCAGCCGTGCCTGACCCCGTGGGCTCTGTGCTGTGGGGCCAGGTGGCAGCAGGCTCTGCTTTGCCTTGCAGGGGGTCCCCCCCACACGCCGCCGGCCAAGCACCCGTCACCACCTCCCCAGCTCCAGCACTAGGTCCTGCAGCTCCCTCTGTGACACCGATCAGCCACCTGAAGAAGCCAACAACCTATTTAACAGACTGGTTCACAAGCCAGAGGAGTGGTCAGTGTTTTCAGACAAAGGTGCTGCTTCTGGAGCCGTCTGAGCAAGGCCAAAGTGCCGAGCACAACCGGTTCACCCGGGCACGGACACCGGCACCAGTGCCCACCCTCGGCTGGACACCAGGCAGGACAGCTCAGGAGCGATGGCTTCTGCTCAGCAGACTGTGACAGCTGATGGCAGATCACTGGCCTTCAATTTTGGGTGCTGGGCTGGGGAGGGGGCTGAAATTATGGTCAAAACCAGGTATTTATGCAACAATATTTATGGGAGGCTGTACAACGATGTCAGGGCTAATGGCTGAGCGTGGCCAGCTCTCCTGAGATCTTTGCCTCCTGTAGGAGCACCACCTCACTTGAATTTTCATATTTTTTTTTAAGTTGAATTTGCAATATTTTTTTTACTGTAAATCATCATTCCCACAGCACCTCTGCAGGTGCACACAGCCCGACCCCCTCGCGTGCCCCTGGTTTATGTCCCCAGCAACAGGCGATGCCCTCCTGACGGTGCCTTCTGCTCTTGACACACTTTGCCGTTTTTTTCCTACCAGGAGTATGTCAGCCCACTGCAGCTGCCCATGTAATTTGCTCCACCAAAAAGCAAGCCTAAATGAAGTCAAAAATACTGTGTGGATAGACACAAAGCTCTTGCATGGTCTTGAAGTGTTCTCACCCCAGCCCTGGACCCCAAATTAATTTTCCATCCCAATAGAACCTGGAGGCTGGGAAGGGGATGGAGGAATGGCAGGGAGGCTGCACAGAGCCCATTGTCTGTTTGCACAAAGCTCTTGGGGGATGGAGCCCGAGAGCTGACCACGTCAGAAGAAACCAGGCTCTGCGAAGGAGATGGGACCTTCCCGTCCCAGCACATCTGCCTCTGCTGCTGCTGCTGCAGCACAGCCCTGCCCAGGCGCTTGGCCTTTAAATTATTCCCACAGGGGCCAACTGAAAATAATAAAAGAATTGTTTCTTTTCCTGATGGAATTTATTTTAATCTGTATATAACTTGTAATTTTTTGCTAATTCTTTTCTTATTTTATTTCTTCCTTAACAGTATTTTTTGCATTAGATATCATTATTGTGAAGAAATAATGTTAATATAAGTACGTAGTGAAGGACCAAAATGGTGTAATTAAGGTTGTATGTTGTATGATTGGTAACCAGGGAGTAGGAAGAGTTTGTCCACGTGCCAAATGCCCCTGCCCACCCCTGCTCGTCTTGCTGCCGGTTCTCCAGACAATCATATGGTTTCTGACATTTGCCTTGAAGTGACCCTTGCATGAGACAAAGGTTTCTGTTGCTCTCATTGGCCACAGGCTCCTGTTCTCATGGAGCTGGGGTCTCTCTGGATCCCACCTCCTCTAATTTAGCACTGATGAAAAACTTCAATTCTTCCACAGTTAAGAGAAATAAACGGAAAGCCTCACTCAGTTCCCATCTATCTGCTCTCTCTCCCTCAATTACATCCAAAATGTGCTGCAGCTGACAGCAGCTTTAGTAACCTGCTCTGGAGGACCATCCCTAGGTCTGTTAAGCCAATAAGGAGCAGAGGCCAGAACCATGGTGCCACCATGAGGCAGATTTCTTCTTACAGCTCCTTGGCAGCCATCCCGTACAGAGCTCTCCTGACTGGGAACCACCATCAAACCCAGGGACCCACGGGTGCTGCCGCTGCTGTGCCCAGTTCCCTTTTGGACAAGGAGAACACATGTTCCATTGGGACCCAGGAATTTATTGGCAATCCAATTAATCCTTTCACAGTTCAGTCAAAACAGACATGTTACAACCAGGCTGCCCTGGGAATACCAAGCCAGAGAGGTGCCCACCTCAGGAGCTGGGAGCTGTAGCGTTGCTCCTCATGCTCCTGGCTGGTGGGACTCATGAGCAGCCCCTTGCTGACCTCGGTGCCAACTCCAGCTGCCCCAGCCCCCAGCACCTACTGGTTTATTGAGTGACTGGAAGGCAGAGGGCATCACCTCACCCTGTCGAGGTCAAATGGACCAAGAACTGGGGGGCAGAGGGGAGAGCAGGGAAAAACTGGGCCAAGGAATAAGCCTAGCATATAGATTCAAGGTCATTAAAGTCTCAGTTCAGGTATGGTCTGCTCTCCCCATGCCCTGGGTCTTCCCACACAAGGCACTGGTGCAGCAGGGAAGGAGATGGCAGCAGGAGCTGCTCCACTGAACCCAGAGCACAGCCATAGTCTTTCCCAACCCCCCAACACCTCGGCTGCCCCTGGGAGCCTGCCCCAGCCTCATGCCACCGAGCTGCTGTGACAGCTCTGCAAGGCCAGGCCTGAACAAACCAAATTCCAGAAGAGAGGACCTCCCGCTCCCTTCGTGCCGTGGGCTCAGTCTGCAGAGGTGTGGAGACCCCCGAGATGTCACAAGAGCATCACCCGTGTCCCGTGCCTACACGTCGGTCTCTCTGCGCAGCCGCTCCATGCGGCGCACGTTGCACTCCACGGCGGTGCGGTTGGTGATCTGCCGAGCGCAGGACTGCGGGAACCAGCCCCGCTCGCCGTCCCGCAGCCGCTCCCCCCAGCACCAGCCTAGGGCAGGGACACAGCTGGTCACCAGCAAGGAGGGGCCAGGGATGCTGGGGCTGCGGGCGGGAGGAGCGGGCTGCACCGCTCCCCTTCCCCCAGAGGTGCCAGCCCCAGAAAGCCCAGCAGAGGAGGAGGTTTCTGATTTTTGCCTATTCTGGGGCCAATTTCTCTCACTTCTGAGGTGTCTGCTGCTGGCTTTCAGCCACAGCATCACTGGTAGGGCAGCAGCCACCTGGAGCAGTGTCACTTCCACCAGCCTCTGGGGACCAGCCAGGCACATGGACCTCACCAGTGGTGAGGGCTTCCTGGGAGCCTTAGAAAATTGCTAAAATTCCCGTTCCCTGGGATCCATGAAGCTCTTCCCCCCCCCTCAGGCTAAGGTGACCCTTCCCTGGCCACCACTGCCCACTCACTGACACTTACCATCCTCTCCCCCCAGCACCAGGACCACATCAGCCTGCTGCAGGGAGATCTCATCCACCTGCTTGGCCAGGTAGGCACGGGTTATCTCCACCTGGCTCAGCTCTGCAGAGGGGGACAGTGGGCACAGGGGTGGAGTGAGATGGCACAGCTGGGAGCATCACCCCCTGGGGCTGCCCAGCCCCCCCCCCAGTGCTTCTCCATTCCCCTCCTGCACAGGGGAAGGGGAAGCCAACAGCCTGGAAGATTCCCAGAATTTCCCCGTCCATCCCAGGAGGTGTATTTAAGGTTTATGGTGCCTGATAACTTAATGGGAGAGGGTACCAGCACATGCCTAAACCCACCTGGCCAGGCAGGACCTCCCACATGCCCATACCTCCTTTAGGGATGGTGTCAGGCTTCTCCTTCTCCCTGTGCATCAGCGCCGCGATCCACCGGGCCCGGTCGCTCCTGGCAGAGGAACAGCCCTGTTACCAGGAAAGCCTTACAGACACCATCCATCTGGATGGGGAATTCCCAACAGGATGGAGGCTTTCAAGGGACATCAGGCTGGAGAAGCATTGGATCAGAGCATTCAAGGTAAAGACACTTCACAAGAGGTACATACTGCCCAGATGTGGTGCTTCACTTGGACAGGGGAAGCATTATATGGGAATTACACAGGAAACCCAAGAGAGAGGAAGAAACGGAGCCAGGGGAGAAGCTGGTGCAGGTTGCCCTGCCAAGGAGGAGGAGTGGGGAGGGAAAGGGTGCTTCAGGGGGATTGCCAGGGCACCAGCTCATCTCCCAGGTGAGAACATACACCCTGTGGAACCCCACCAGGCCACTCACAATGTCTCTGCTGACAGCACTATCTCCTCCCGCCTGCCCTCGCTGTCCTTCTCCATCACCACCCGCAGCAGGTGCCCGCCAGCCGTGCCACGCGCTGGGCCACCGCTCCCGCTCTTGCCAGGAGGAGGGGAAGGTGGGTCTGTGTTCTCTATCTTCTCCACCGTGACGTTGTCCAGCGTGGCATAGTTCATGACGGTGTAGCTCTCCTCACTGCAGCAGAGATGGGATTGGCACCTCAGCCATGGGGCGATGCTGCCAGCAGGGACTGAGCTGCCTCTGGGGTCACAGCCCAGGAGGGTGAACCTCGGTGGGCATCACCGAGGGGACAGTCACGGTGGGACACAGCTCTGCCAGCCACCCACCAACAAAAGCAGGGCCAAGGGCTGTGGAGCTGGGCACTTCCCTTCTGGCTAACAAGGGACACCTCAATAAAGGGAATGTTTTAATTTCTCAGGGTGGTTGGGAAGTGATTTTAACCCCCCTGGTTGTTACGCAGGGAAAGGAAGGGTCTCCCCCAGCCTCACCTCTTCTTCTTGGTGATGATGAGGACGTCGTTGAACAAGAAGAGGTAGCAGAGCCTGCCGGCGCCGCGGCGGAAGATGCCGGTGTCCTCCGAGAGCAGCAGGTACAGCTCACCCCGCTTCCGCAGCCAGCGGGACGTGGAGATCAGCGGGAAAGGCTGAAACGGAGCCGGGCAGAGCCTGACCTACTCCCCATCTCACACACAGCAGGGAAAATCAAGACCAGGACCTGTCTCTGAACTCACAGTGGACCCCAGGATTCCCAGGACAGGACAGGCCCCAACACAGGAGAATTTTTTTCCCCTGTCACTGCCACAAATCCTCACCTTCTTCTTTCCAAATTCCAGCTGTTTCTGCAGGGTGTACATCTGCTCTGTCCTCTCCATAGCACGAGCCCCCTCGTTGCAGTTCTTGACCAGCTGGAGAATGACAAAACACCACCAGGGAAGCGGAGAACGGCGGGATGCCGAGTCCATCCCGGCACGAGCGCTGGGGCACAGGGCCAGGCAGCTGCCCCGAACGGCAGAGGGGTCAAGCCAGGTATGGGGAAAGGCAGCTGGAGGTTCTCCGGCCACAAGAGATCTCCAGGAGAGGGACAGCACCTTTCCTCTGCCTGGAGAAGGACCAAAGTGAAACCACACCAAAGCCGAGCATCACCGGAGGAGGAATATGAAGAGGAAGAATTGATCACCTGGAGAGAGGAGGTTCAGACAGGAGGACAAGTGATGGACAGTGAGCAGGGAGGACAGAAGCCTTCCACGGGCAGGTGAGGCCATGCCACCCTCTGCCAGGCAGGTCAGGCATTCTGTTCCCCAACCAGATGAGCAAACAGGACAGACCACGAGCAGCAGGAGCACATGGCCAAGAGCTGGTTTTTAGGAAACCAAAGGAAGAGCTGCCACTGCCACTTTGGTGGCAGGAATCTCCATGGTGCATCACCTTGTGTGAATGACCCCCAGATGGACAAGCAGATGGAGATGGGACACAGAGCACGACCATCACACGAGTGCCACTGCTCCTTCACTCCTCTACACTTCACTCATTGCCTAGAATCTCCAAAAGCCACGGCAAGTGGCTCCCCTCGAGGGAAGGGAGAGCACTGATGGAGAGGATGGCACCAAAGGGAAGGACATAAGATGGGCCAAAGAGGAAAGAAAAGATGAGAAGAAAAATGAAAAAACAAGATGAGGTGAAGAAGGTGAGCAAGGGAGCAGCCGTGCACGTCCAACAGCTGTGAGGAATCTCAAGTGGAGATGTAGGGGAAAAGGAGGGGCCAGGAGGGTGTCCCAGGGCTGGAGGGAGGGAGCAGTGCTGGAAGGAGGAAAGGTGGAGAGCTGGCAGCTGGGCCTCACCTTGCTGATGGCTTTCAGAGCTCTGGTGGCAGCTCCATACGCTGCAGTGCATGCTTTTGTTTTTTGACAGACAGTCTAGAATGGCAAGTTAAGAGGCTTTAGTGATGCTGTGAGGCAGAGACCTGCACACCCGCCCCTTCCCTGGGATTCCAGGCTGCCACACATGCTCCAGCCACTCCCAGAGGTCGGCCTGGCAGCAGGACAGCACACAGAGCAAGGTCTAACAGTGCTCCTGGCTGGGGTCTGCTTTCTGCTGGGGGTCTCCCATCAGATACAAGCCTGAGCATCACTGTCACCCCACACATCCCCCAGCCCTCACTCTCACAGCCCGTGACAGGCCGGGTGCAGCCACCAGCGATCCCATGTCCAGCACTTTGGCTGTTTAGAGCAGCTGGGTCCAGAAGTCCTGGATTTCAATGGAGCTCGTGCAAGACCTGATTTCCCCTCCTAGACCACCAACAGGACACTCGTGCCACCCTACCCTGGGCATCCAGATGCAGCATGAGGCACAGAAGAACCTCAGGTCACTCAGGTGGATGGCACTGAGACATGAAGCCTTATTCACAAAGCTTTGGGCTGCACCTCTGACACCCACAAGAAGCAGATTGCTCTGAATTCAAGTCCTGAACACAGGCTCGAGCACCCCAGAGGGATGGAAGTCCAAGCAGAAGGCTGTTCCAGGCTCAGTAACATGCAGAAGGGTATAACATGGTCACCTCTTCCGAGGTGTGCCACTGTGTGACTTACTTACATCTAAGAGCAGAGGAAGCCGCGTTACTCTCTGCATAGGGAGAATGAGAAATGAGATCATTGGCAGGCCTCCACATTCTGGTTTCCTTTCAATTTGTTTCAAGGTCTCTTTAAATAAGGGGTTTGTGTTTCTGGAACGGGACAAGAAAGCTCCGTTAACTCTGTTCTTTAGTCCCCAAGGTTTCCCAGCAGCTGCCTCTGGTGCTCCACAGCAGTCTGCTGAGCTGGGCCGAGAAGGGACTGACCCTTTAGCAGGTGGTAGAAAAACACCTGGATATGTTGTGTCCACCAGAAGGTGGGTAAAGCCAGCAGCGGGCACAAACCTGACCTGTACCACCAGCACGATCTGGAGATGAACAGCCTCCATGGGTGTCCCTAATACGTTACTGACCTTGGCAAGACTCGGCTGCTGTCAGTATGCAGTAGCACTCCCCCACTTACTCCTGTCCTTCACCTTTCTTACAGCACAACACAAACCATGTCCGAATCACCCAACACACACAACTGAGGTCTAGGAGTTGAATTCTTCTCAGAAAGGAGACAGCTCTCCTTTGGAAAGGGATGCAATCCCTGGCCGTGGGAGCCACGGGAAAGCTGCAGTCCCCTCAGCATCCCCAGAGCCCGGCGAGCAGCACACAGCAGTACTCACAGCAGCTTCTGAAGTGTCCTCTGCTGGTAGACTTCATTAGAGCAGTAGCTGACGTAAGGATTGAAGTGGTTCAAGGCGTGTTCTTCCACGATGTCACTGATGTCAGGAATTAGAAGGTTTTCCTGGTGCCGCTTCTCCAGGTCTTCAAAGAAGCTAAGGAGAGAATGCCAAATAAGCTCACTGTGTGACTCGTTAGGGCTGGACAAACCCAGCAGATACACGGTCTAACGACCTTCCCACTGCAACTTTTCCCCAGTTTCCCCAGAGGAGAGGAGGCCCCAGATCCCTTCTGCACGAGGTCAGCTCCATGCAGCCAAGACACCCACGCCTGCAGCGTGGCTCCCGGCAGGGATGGGGACAGTGGCTCTCGAGGTCCCCAACCCCCGGGGGCAGACACTTCCTCCACTCCCGCACAGGATCCCTTTGGCTCCCTGGGAAGAGCTGGTTCTGCCCCTCAGGGCTGCTGCTGCCCAGCCCCAGGAAGCCACAGGCCCTCGACGCCCCCACAGCAGTTCCCACGCCCACGCAGCCCTGTCTGTGCTCTCCTCCTCCTGCTTTCCCACACGGACACAGCTCTGGGCACCATCTCTGAGGGGTTTGCTCCTCCAGGCTGACCCTGGCTCTGGGAGTGCACAGTTTCAGTTTCACACCCCAGCAATTCCCCACCCACGCTCCAGGACAAGCAGCAGCTCGTTCCGGTGGCTTGGCCACCCCATGCCTGGCTTTTGGACACTCCACCAGCCCCGAGGCAAAGGGAGGCACCACCTTTGTGGCAGCTGAGGAGAATTTCCAGGCAGACAGGTGTGTCCCAGGCACAGGGATGGGGGCTCAGGCAGCTTTGGGTGCCTGACTGCAGCCGCATGACTGAACACCACCGTTATAAGCCATTAAAATGTGCCAGGTGTAACCGAGCCTTCAACTCCACATCTGCCAAGCATGTACCAGCAGGAAGCTGCTGCAGGGAGCGTGCTGTGACATGAGGCACCAGGAAGGAGGGTGATAGGTGGGATGCCTCAGTGCCTGCCCCAATCCAAGGGATGGCTGGTTTTACATGGCAAATAAATGGAGCTGCCAAGCCCTTCCACCAGGCCTGGAGGTCCCAAGCCCACACTGATGGCCCCCACTTGCCTGGTGCTGACCGTCAGGATGTCACCGATGTTGGAGAAGAGGTGGTGGTGCTCTGTCTGGGTCATGGTCTCCTTCAGCTCCTCCGACCTCATGAAGTGGCACACCAGGATGTTCAGGCTGTGCATGTAGGAGTACTCGGATGTGATGATCTCAAACATTGCCTGAGAAAAGCGGGGTGGTGAAGGTGTCAGAGCACAGAGTGACTAAACAAGTCCTGAATTTACTCCAACAGCATGGCATTCCCTGTGTCACCTCATGCCTGGCCCACACCGGTAACTCCAGCACATTCTGGGACACTTGGGCATTACCAGGCACCAAGATGTTTTCCCTTCCAGTGCTGTTTTCCATCAGCATCTGAAGGAGCTGCCCTACCCCACTGGGACTCCCAGGCTGCCCAGCCCCACAAACCCCAGGCACAGAGCTGACCCCAGCCCTGCAGCCACGCGTGTCCCCGCCGCCCCCGCTCACCTCCTGCCGCTTGCGCTCCTCGGGCGATATCCACTGCAGGATGCCCGCGTCCAGCACCTGCAGGAGAGCCCGGGGGGAGCCGCTGCCGCACACGGGTGGTCCTTGCACGCCCTCTAGTGCGGGCTGCGGCTGGGCCGACACATCACCCACCGCACCGCCCACCGCAGCATCACCTGCAGCCCCATCACCCACCGCAGCATCGCCCACTGCATCGCCCACTGCAGCCCCATCAACCACCACAGCACCACCTGCAGCATCACCCACCGCACCATCTCCCCCCCGGAGGATCTCGCCTCCGCCCCAGGGCTGGGTATCCCCACAGCATCCCACCAATGGTGCAGACCAGCCCACGCACAGCTCAGCGAGCTCCTGCAACACCCATGGCTGTGCTGCAGCGTGGGCAAGCAGGGGTTCAGAGCCTGGGGCTGAGCTGCTGCCCCTACCTCTGGGAGCTGGCTCCAGGTCACCTGTGCTGGGCGATAGCTCTGCACCACGATGACGGCATCCGTGGGGGACGGCTCTTCTGGGACGGGCTCCTCGGGCAGATCCTCGTCTGACTCATGGCTCACAGAGTTCAGGCCTCTCTCACGGATTTCCTGATACAGCCTGGGCTCTGCAGAGGGAAAGGCGAGAGGTCAGCGAAGCCTCTCCCAGATTCCCACCACCGCATCACCCCTTGGCCAAGAGCCCTGCCACGAGCTCCAGCAAGCCAGGGCCAGCACTTCTCCGTGAGGTCGGACTTTGCCCAGCGCTAATTAACCAGCAGCTCCTGCTCCGACAGCTTCCCACAGCAGCTCCGGAGCCAGCAAAGCCGGGAGCACCAGGCATCGAGCACAGCCTTGCCCGGAGGAGCGGGAATGCCGCAAGGCACCACTTTGCAGGTGGGGAAACCAGGACAAAAGCCATCGCCCCAGGCCAGGGACAAGCAGCAGTGCAGGGGTCAAAGGGGCTTTCAGGGGTTGGCCTCGCAGAGGGGAAGCTGGAGCACTCAGGAAGATGGGGAGCAGCACTCACGGTCCTTGAAGGAGCCACCACGCTTCTGCACCCGCCTCCGCCCAAAGGCTCTCTGCAAGAGAAGGGAGAACAGGCTGCGGTGTTTGTGTGGCACGGGGAAGCATTCCGCTCCTCCAGGAAAGGGCAGCAGTTACCTGTGTGCCCAGTCAGCAAACACCACCCTGTTTTTCCAGCCTGAGCTTTTTGTCTGAACTCTTGTTTGCCTTCCCGAGGTGACTCAGCTCTCACCTCGCGCTATCGGGGTCACGATCGAAAACATTTCATAGTTACACTGCTGCCTTTCACATCTGCCCGTCTCACACCTGGACTTTGCCTGCACTGGCGTCTCCTGCTCCGCAGCCCTGCTTCACCCATGTTTGTGTACAACCACCCCCCCTCGGAGCCGCACACGGGCCAGCCCCACCCTGCAAACACACCCGCCAACGTCTGGGCCAGCAGAGCCCCGCAGCAGCCAGGTACACTCCCCACCAAAGCCATGTCAGCTATCTCCAGGCTGTCCAGGGACCTACAGCATCTGCTGGTGACACGGTGGCTTCCCAAGGCACAAGCCAATGTCACGGGGCTCAGCGAGCCCTGCCAGCTCCACACCCAGCTCACACAGCTCTGCAACCAGCGGGAGCTGCAGGAAAAGGCTCTGCAGATCCCCCAGGAGCAGCGCATCCCCTGGGAAAGCTGGGGCTCCATCCCCGCCCTGGAACACATGGGTGACAGCAGATGCAAACCCACCTTGCTCCTGGTGGTGCTGGGGGCAGGCAGGGTGCTGCCCTCCTCACACAGGGGTTTCAGTGAGGGGACAGCATTCGCCAGCTCCAGCTCCGTGCCCGGGCCCTTCATGGCCGCGCGGTAGGACATGTTCCTCAGGTTCCGCTTGAGGGCTCCCCCACCGTCCTCCTCCACCTCATCCTTGCTGGGGACAGCCACCTGCTTCGGGTCAGGGCCCGGGGGCTCCCGGCTCGACCTGGCCTCCCCGAAGCTCTGGTGTCGGGAGGGGACGTTCTTGGTCTTGCTGGAGACAGCCAAGCTCTTGGGGATCAGCTGCTGGGTTCCCATCTTGAGCGCGGCCGGGCTGTCCGTGCTGAGGACGATGCGGTGGGGCTCGGCAGAGGGGGGAGAGCTCATGGCCGGGAGTGGAGCGGCGTTGGGTGCCATAGCAAAGCCATGCTTCCCGGGAGGCGAGGTTGGGCTTCGGGGCTCTGGCCGCACCGGGTGGCATCGGTACTCCAGAAGGAAGGTCTTGTCATCCACAGAGCTGCCAGGGGGGCTCCCAGACATGATGGCCGCACAGAAGGCTGTGTAGACAGACAGACAGACACGGATGGAGCGGCTCTCCCAGCACAGAGGGGTATTTACACTTGGCACGGGGACCCTCGGGGCAGCACAGGACCCAGCTGCCACCTTCCCCCCATGCAGGGCCCTTACGGACACACTGGTGGTGCTCTCTGACCCCTCCTTGCACCTGAGCAAGCAGCCAAGGCAGGCTTGGAGCACCTCCAGCCCCACTTCTCCTCTGCCACACCTCCACGTCCCCTCTTAATCCCCTCTGGGGACTTGGGTTACCCCCAGCCTGAGCCACCAGAGCCAGCCTTGACCTTCCTGGCTTCCATCTCCCCCAGCTGATGTGCTGTGATAACCCCAGTAGGCACCTCACCATGAGCTCTGTGCTTCCCAAAGCTTGTCCCTGTCCCCAAACCCTCCAAAAGTGGCTCCACACTGCACCCAAAACCACCTGCCTGAGTCCGTGCAGCTCTGTCCTGCCCTGTGTGCCACAACACCCACTGTGCACCCACAGGACAAGCATGGGCAGAGCATTCTGCAGCCACTGCCCACCCCATTACACCATTTGAGGAAAAACTATGGTTCAATTTCTCTCAGCTGAGGTCTCTACGCCACGGCCATCCCCGAGCTGTTCCTTTCCAAAGGCCAGGAAACAGAAACCAAGACTTAAAGGTCGTTCCCTGCATCAATGCCTGGCAGCAGGACAAACCAGACCCATCAACAGGAGCTCATTTGACCCAGGTGCTGCTCGTTACCCTGAGCTGAGGGACACAGCCTTGGCCAGAGAATGCCAAGTGTCCCTAACCCTGTCCTGGCTGTGGATGAACCACAGCACCCCGGGCTGGTCCGGGTGGGGAGGGACCCCAAAGCTGGGGGGACACCTCCCACCAGCCCAGGGTGCTCCGAGCCCCATCCAGCCCGGTCTCGGGCACTGCCGGGGAGGGCAGGGCGGGTCCCGAGCACCGGGGCCGGTAACGAGGAGCAGGCGCGCCCGAACGCAGCGGCACCGGGAGCCACCGCACCCCCCGAGGCCCCGTCTGTGCCCCCGCAGCCCCCGGGCCACGCACGCGAATCCCCCCCGGGCCCCGAGACC
>VZRW01012156.1:41493-82764 GCA_013398125.1 Aegotheles bennettii
GGCGGGGCCGGGGCGGGCCCGGGGCGGGGCCGGATCGGGTGTCCCGGGGCGTCCCGGGGCCCGGCAGCGCGGAGATCCGGGCTGCGCTCAGCTCCTGTCCGGGCCCCAGAGCTTAACGGGAGGGTGAAACGAACCGAAATGAACCAAAAATCACTTTTTAGGGGTTCTTGCCCTCGCTGTGCGAAGACTCTGGCACAGCACAGCCCTCCAGAGCCCCCTCCCCCGGTCACCGAGCGGCACAGCACCATCCCCAACCCCAGCGGGTCACACCGGGCAGGGCAGGGGCTGTTCACGGGGCTGGGTTGAACCCCCCCCAGGCACACACAACACCCCCCCGGGCTCAGTTCCACGCTCCCCCGCAGGCGCAGGCTGAGCGGATCCGTGGGTCGGTGCCGGCAGCTGCCCATGCCCAGCAGTGCCCGTGTATTCCCTGGGAACAGCCTTTTCTGTGACCTCGCTTGTGCCCCCTGCTCTGATCCCCACCTCCCCCTAAAAACAGAGCCTTTCTCTCGCTGGTTCATGGTGAATCTCAAGTGCTTTCTGGATGACAAAGTCCACTTGTCAGCAATATTCTGCTAAAAGACTCTGCTCTCTGCTCTCCGAGTCCTGCCTGACAATCGCTCCATTATCAGAGCTTTCTTATCCCATAGATTTTCTTCCTTTCCCTCCGGGGCTAATAAGGAGAGAGGCTGCCAGCCGTCCCTGAGAGGCAGAGGGCTCCTCCTCAAGAGTTCAGCTCGGAGTGAAACCCTCACACGGCAAGCTCCAGGGAAGGGCCATTATGCTGGATGCAGGATACCATCATTTGATCACCATGAATGACTTTTTGAAGCAGAGACCATTCATCGGGTTTGTAATGACCCTGCTTTCAAGTCATTTTTGCTCCCAGGGCCCCCGCTGAAACATCTGGCTGCTATCACTAGATAGTTCACCCACTCTCAGCTCGTGGTTGTGAAAGGAAATATTCCTGATACTCTGGTGCTCACCGATGCCTTCTCCTCACCTGTTCCCCCACCTGGGAACGTTCTCAGTCTTCCCTGTGCAAACGTCCCAGTAAGCACGATGCATCCCTTTGGTGGGATGCAGGCACGGCTCAGGAGCACAACCTGGTCCTGTGACCTGGTCCACACCTCTGCAGCAAGGACTGGTGTTCAAATACCCTCAAACCACTCCTGAACAAGCCCCCCCTTCACCCCCACCACACCTTCACAACTTACCTTCTAGCGCAGTAAGAGCACAACCCGCCCGAACACCAGCTCTGCACCAGGGCTCTGCTGTTCTTCCAAGAAAAAAAGCTCACAGGACCACTGCTTATAAAAGCACACAGGTTTATTGCATATCAATCTCATGTATAAATTCATTGTAGCATTGGAAAGATTACATTTGGTATACATTCCTATTCTACAGCATTAACCTCAAAATCAGCTTTTTCTATTCATTATTTTAAAGGAATTTCTCTACACAAGTACATTTGTCTTTTATCACAAGCATCATCAAAATGAAATTTGTAAAATCGCTTCTTTAATTATTTTCTACACTTCATATCTTTTATTTCATTATGCTCCCAACAAAGCGATTTCATATTAATTAATAACTGCCAACACTTTTTCTTTTTTCTCTTCCTTGGCAGTTCGAGGCTTCTAGCCTCGGACGCAAAATCTAATCACATATACAATAAGTGCATCTACGGAATTTTTTCTTTTTAATAAAAGTTTCACAAACAGACACAATAATGACTGCTAAACACAAGTCATGCACAGTTTACTTATAAACATAACAGAAGCAATATACAATCAAGAATGATATGGAACAAGCACCATCCTCTTTCTCAATGTTTTTTAAACATTATATGAAAACCAGACATTTACAATTGATTTAAAAAAACACTATACAGTTCTAAAGGAAAAAAAAACAAACCTAAATCATATCTGTATTGTAACAATGGGAAAAGGAATGACATAGGATGCACAGATTTATGATTCTTGCAAGCACAATATATATATGTTTTAAATTACATCTTCTGCAGGCTGGAAATGACATCAGGGCAAAACATCTCTTGCTTTGAAGAGAGCAATGAGAATGTAAAATACATTGAGAATTACTTTCAGAATTACTTTGTTCACATGTGAATTGCACATTTGGAAATCAAAGCTGCCTTTTTTTTCTTTTTCATTCTTTTTCCAAAGTGGTAATAAGAATTAACGACAGAAGAAAGAGAAAAAATAATCTTGGAATCATTCAATAACATCTTAATCACAGTATCACTCAACACTACAGAGAAGAAGTTTCATGGCTTTGTGAAAACACTACTGACCATCGCCTGGGAGCAGAGGGTTTTGCCCTTATGTTACCAGCACTGACCCGAGCGGCGCTCCCTGCCCCGTCTGTCCCAGGGCAGGAACGGGGCAGGTTCCTACACCACGACGCTCCCCCCTTCCCCTGCCACACACACACACACAAAATACAGCACGTAAGAGTCCAATGTAAGTCAGTAGATTGAGACCGGCTGAGGGGAGGGGGCTCACGATCCAGTGCTTTGATGCTTAGAGTCAAACATGTTCACGTCATTGTGCAAGTGCTTTTCGAAATGCTTCGTTTGAAGTGAGGAGGGAGCTGGGAGGGCTATGGGGGGGCTAAGTGCTGAATAGGGAGGGATGGAACACTTCCACTGCCTGTTGTGAGCGAGACACAAACCCAGCGCTGGGGGCTCTCCGGGGGCGCAGCCGAGCACGCTCAGTCCTATTGGGTCGGGCTTTGCTGCTGGCACTCGGCTGCTCCCATGGAGGTCCAGGAGGACCTGGCTGGCATGAGATCCGTTCCGACAGCAGGAATGGCTGCGGGTGTCCAGCAGCAAAGCAGGGGAATAGCAAAGCACACAGGTCAGACCCATCTTCCCCTTCCTGACAAGCTCTGGCAGAAAGATCTCTGTGATCCAAGGCGCACTCAGGAGAAGTGAGGACCCTCTCAGATGCCTCCACGTCTGGCTCTCAACCTCATCTGGTTACACATAACATTCACAGGGCTTCCCCTGACCTCTCCTCCCTGCTGCTGCAGCAATATGGCTATGAGATGTGAAAATACTTCTAAGAAATAGATCCCACACAAATATTCTTGGTTTAAATCACACCTTGAGGGGTGCCCTGGCTTTCAAACAAGCACCAGGTGCTGTTCCAGGCACTGCAACCTGGGGCTCCTGAGCTGCTGTTGGGTGGCTGTGAGCACTATGGCTCCGTGCCCCACCAAAGCTGAGGGGCCCAGGGCTTTCCCCACACTGGGAAACAAGCTGTGCTCCGATGGCAGAACCTTCCCCGACACACACACACCTCTGGGGAACCAACCTGCAAAACAAGGGAGCGCTTTTGTCTACAACAGCAAACAAAAACCTAAACGTCTGCTACGAGCTGCAACACGTTTCAAGTGCAATTGAATAAAGGCTACAAGATAAATAGAGACCAAGCGAGGCTTTCTGCTTACCTACCTTAACCGTGGAGAAACCAGAACTTGCAATCAGTGCTAAATTAGAGGAGTCGGGAGATCCTGCAAGAGACACTGGCTAGAGAAAGCAGGGAGGAAACTGAACTAGGGAATATGAAAAGAAAAAAAATCATTTCATGATTTTAACAACTAGATTTTAACGTCCTTAACCCCTGGCTGGATTGTACCTCCCTGTCCCTGCTCCTGGAGAGCCCTGGGGAGCATGGACCAGCCCTGCGAGGGGATGGCGGCTGTGCAAGGTCAGGTGGAGCTCAGAGCTGCTGCCAGACTGCTCCCAAAGAGACAACGCGACAGGCAGGAGGGCTGAGACATGGAGGGAAGACCACACATACCCCAAAGGAATTCCCACAGCAACATCTGCACTTCTCAATAATTGGCCAACATTTTGGAGACCAGCTCAGTGCTGCTCTGTCACCTCCTCACACCGAGGAGCACGATGCCAACCTCGTCACAGACTGCTTCAGTGATAACAAACCATGGGGGCAGAGCAGGCACACACTCACTGTCACCCCCAGCCCTTGTTCAACAGGGCAGATGGTGCCATGGGCCCTCCCGGGAGGATGCTCAGGCGTATGGGTCACTCCAAGCAGCTGCCAGGAGCCATGGAGCTGCAGCTCAGCCTGTGAGGGGACAGGACCCATCTCTTCCCACACTTAAGGCTGGGCCAGGTTTCCATGGTCCCCTGGAGCAGGGTCTGGGAACCCGCAGGGCCAGGCAGTCCCACCGGAGCCAAGAGCTTCTCCGGGCTGTGCTGGACGAGTCTCTGCGTGCGCCAGGGAGTGAAGGTGGCAGCTGGGTGCAGGTCAGGGCTCACCAGCTGGAGGCTTTCCCGGGGTAGGGAGTGAGTCTGTCACGGAGCCACCAGCTCTGCCATGCCACGTCCCCTTGGCAGAGTCGCCCACTGGCCCCCGGCTCTCTTGGCTGCTCCCTCCCAGTGCCAGTGGGCAGCAGGGACTGCTGGTGGCACATGCAGCACGGTGGCATCCTGGCTGGTGTGGTGGCATCGCTTGTCGGCCCCCCTGGCTGCACCCAATGCTCCCAGGTCCTTCGCTGGCCCTTGTCCACCCAGCCAGGGGCTGCTCACTCTCTGCTGGAGGCTGAGTTTGCTTTCCAAGTGGCCAAAGAGGGCAACAGAAACCTTTGTCTCATGCAAGGGTCACTTCAAGGCAAATGTCAGAAACCATATGATTGTCTGGAGAACCGGCAGCAAGACGAGCAGGGGTGGGCAGGGGCATTTGGCACGTGGACAAACTCTTCCTACTCCCTGGTTACCAATCATACAACATACAACCTTAATTACACCATTTTGGTCCTTCACTACGTACTTATATTAACATTATTTCTTCACAATAATGATATCTAATGCAAAAAATACTGTTAAGGAAGAAATAAAATAAGAAAAGAATTAGCAAAAAATTACAAGTTATATACAGATTAAAATAAATTCCATCAGGAAAAGAAACAATTCTTTTATTATTTTCAGTTGGCCCCTGTGGGAATAATTTAAAGGCCAAGCGCCTGGGCAGGGCTGTGCTGCAGCAGCAGCAGCAGAGGCAGATGTGCTGGGACGGGAAGGTCCCATCTCCTTCACAGAGCCTGGTTTCTTCTGACGTGGTCAGCTCTCGGGCTCCATCCCCCAAGAGCTTTGTGCAAACAGACGAAGCAGTTCGGGTCACACTGACTGTTGGTCTTAGAGCCTTGGGCACTTTCACAGGGTGTTGTGGGGAGGGAAGGGTGTATTTTCTTGGGAAATATGCTGATGCTGCTAATTTACTTCTTGTTCCGAAGCTACCCTAGATGCTTTCCTCCATGGACAGTCTGAGGCTCGTGGCCATCTGAAGCCAGCCTCACGTGTGCTCTTGGGTGCAAAGAGTGAATTGCAAAGGTATCGCTCCTGACACAACCTCTGGTTTATCTGAGTAGCTGTTTCCTTTGTTTTAGCATGCTGGAGTGAGGCTTTGCTGCTGTTTCTCCACGCTGGACTGGCACAGGAGCCTCCATCTGTTCTTCTCCACACCAAGCAGGCGGAGGGGCTGCACACGTCGGGTATTTACAGGCAGAAGCACTGGCCACTGTGTGCTGCTTCTCTGCCATCGGCCATTAACCCAGTTCTGCAAGCAGCTATTACCTGATGTAACGCTTACTAGAAGCACACCCAGCACTAAAATAGGCTGAAATCAATGGGAGAAGTTCCTCTGGACTCCCTGGCTTCGGGTGCACCCTCTCCCCAGCCAGCCTGCTCCAACGGCAGCGGGTGAGATGCAGGCACAAGGTTTCACCCCACGGTTTCACCCCATGGCAGCAGCAGCCCAGTCCTCAGCATTTCTGATCTTTAGATGCTGTAACTCGAAAATTCTCAGGACACACGTTCTAAACTTTATCCGTGCAGCCAGTGCTATCCTTTGCCAGGTCTAATTGCTTTCCTGACTATTCTGTAATTCAGCCTGACCTGCAAACCCGCTGCTGCAGCAGCAGACTGTGATTGCAATGTGGAATAGCACAAACATCAGGGTATTTCTGGAGGCTGCTCTATCACTAAAGAAGATGAGACTTTGAAGCGATTTAAAATCACTCATAAAATATCTGCGAGCAATTTTAGAGTCAGAGAGACAATTTGACTCTTGGCTACGTGCTTGAACAGAGGGCTGTACCCTGAGGTGGCTGAGGTGAGGAAGTTTTCATCTTGCTACTGAAATCACAGGCCAAGGAGCAGCACGCGATGCACAGGCAACCACCCAGCACACCAAAACTGCACGGGTCGGGAATCTCTGCCACAATTCCCGGGTACTCTCGGCACTGGAAGGATGGCACCTAAAGAACCCTCAGGAGATAATGCTCAGACGTGCCTGTGCTGCCCAGCACACGCTGCCTCACACACAGCTGCACCTCTCCAGGGAAGGCTTCACCCCGGGGAGAGCCCCAGCACCTCCAGCAGCTCCATTGTGGGGCTCAGTGCCACCCCCCTCCCCAGCACACTGCTGAGCACAGCTTCTCCTGAAGCACTCCGGGGCCTCCAAACCCTTGGTGAGAAGAAGCCCAACCCTGCGGCGCAGGCACGGACTGAAGAGCGTTCAGAGCACAGCCCCTGACTGTGAACCACGCGTTGGCTTGGTAACATCCCAACCCCAACCTCAGCACCGCTCCAGGGTGGAGATCTCCCAGCCTGGACACTGCATAGGTGCACCATGACTGCAGGCAACACCTCGTGTTCCAGAGCTTTGTGCTGTGCCGATGGGAACAAGGGGCTGGGCAGCATTTCTGTGGGAGCAGAGAACATCCAATTCCTTTGGGGGTCAATTGGATGGGTTGCATTTACCCTTCCCTGGTATAACTCCAGTGGCTGTGTCAGAATTGCACCAGGGACAGGTCACACCTGGCTCTCTTTCCTTATTCACCTCCCAGCTGAAGGGGAAGGAAATGCTCCCGGAGGGTTTCCAGCTTCCATGGACACGTGGGCTTCCCTGGCTCAGCGATACCGTTTGGTGACGTTAGAGGGGCCAATATTTGATTGCACTGTTGCAATTCGTGTCTTGCTCACACTATTCCTACAGACTGTGAAATCCTAGGGCTGCATCAGGGTTATCCAGTTTCGGAGAGGTTCATTCTGATAAATTAGAAATGAAAACTCTGGATAGATAGAAAGGCAGGACTTGTAGGGCGGATGCGACAGGTTTCCTTCTCAGCCAAAAGTCCAGACGACTCCCTGAGGCCCTCTCATCCATCTTCTGCTTGCTAGGATTTTTGCTGGGATAATTGCAGCACCACCGCCTCCTCGCTTGGACTCTGGCCAGTGCCTTGGTGACCTCTCAGAGGCGGTTGATGGGGTTAAAGGTCCCCGACTCTGAAGCTGCTCCTGCCATGTCCAACCAAGCACCCAGAGAGTTCTGGGAGGACGTGTGGAGGGGAGCGTTCTCAGACAGGGACAGCATCATTGCATAAGCCTGGAGGAGAAAAGAGGAATGCAGAGGACATGTGTGAATGCCCACGCAGGACAGGCTGTGTCTCACCAGGCTGGGATGCAGACCTGCCAGCACCCTTCACCTGGACTAAGAGCCTGGCCAGGAGGTTCATCCTGGTTACAGGTTCATCAGGGTTACATCCACTGCAGCACATTCCTGCATTGTAGGTGTGCACTGGAAGAGGTTCAGCTTTGTCGTGTTGTGGACATGCAGCTTCTATGTTTGCTCAAAGGAAACACAGCCCCAAAGGAGCCCTGTGCTGCTCACAAATGTTTCACTATCACATCTCCTGCACAAGAGGTTGTTCCAGTTACCTAAGTGACTTACTGTGATTTGTGTAACCAGTCCTGCACCCCATACACCATAAAATTGGTTCAAAACCCAAGAATATGCCCCCTCACCCAAGCACAGGCTGGACCTCACAATGCAGTACACATTGAAAAGAGCAAGCTTCCCTCAGCAGTTAGAGCATTTGGTGTATTAGTGACAGGACAGATGTAAGAGTCAAGCAAGTGGCTTGTGTTTACATTAGTTCCACACGGGAAAAAGCTGTGTCCTATCTTCAAGCAGACCTTCCCCAGCTTCAGTACTAGCACCTACTGTAAAGGAGGACAAGAATTTCACAAGTTTTGGGTGGTGATAAATCAAAACTCATGTTCTGCTTGGCAAGTGCATTAAGCTACTGCTTTGCTGGCCATTTAAAACAGATTTCATGACCAATTTTGTTACTTGAAGGTTAGAAAGGGACTCCAAGACACCAGCTGTACTCATCGCCCATGAAGGGCTGAATGTGCTCTCTCCAGTCCAGGCTGGCGACGTGATGCCATTGAGCAGTTCTTTTGTGAAGATCAAGATATGAACTTCATAAAACTAGACTGAGTGTTTTGGTTTAATGAAAATGCAGAAAGCACAGATGGACCCGCCCTGGACCTCCAGATTGTTCTCAAAGCTCCAGTAGGTGCTGAGATGGCCTTTCTGAGGTTTCTCGGTGGGTCTGGACTGGTCTAGCTCACAGGGCAGACTTCCATTTTATGGTTTGCTTTTAGAAATCAGGGAGACAAGCAAGGAAGTCCTCTGGACTTGCTGGGCTGCGAGTCCTGGAAATACTACTGTCCATTGCACCTTTTGTAATCAAACCCAAGGGCACTTTGTTACTGTTCCTGCAGACCAAACCTCCAGTTTCCTGGTACATACCAACCCATCCCAAAGTGTACATAAATAATAGTCATAAAAACACTTAGACAGACAGATAAAAACAGACAGATGCCTCTATCCTCCTATACACATGTTCTCACAGCGTAAGCTCAATGATAAGCTGATCTGGTGACCTAAAACTGATGGCCACTCTGTCTCTCCTCTCTTTCAGCACAGTTACAAGACACGGTTCACATACAATTCAGGTATTACAGTCAGAATTCCTGCTCCCTGGAAGGGGAAAATCAACCCTAGCTAGAGGAGGCCAGCTGCTTGCTAATCCTATCGTACGTGCTGGCAGCGAGCTAGATAAAACATTCTGTCATACCTACCTGGTTTTTAGCCTGCCTGTACAGAGTCTGTTTTATTGTCTCAGAGTCTAAGGTGGAATTAAACACATCTTTAACTTCAAATGCTTCCTCGGCTGCTTTGCGAAGATCCAGCCCCTTCCCAAAATTCGGCATCTGCTCCAAATCTAACAAGCCGGCTTCGTCCTCCTCAATACACCTGTACCAATGACCAGGGGAAGGGTTGACCTCTTGTTAGCTCATGTGAGTGCTGCTAAGCCAGTGCCTGCATGCACATACCATGGGGTCTCACAAGCCACATGCGTGAGCTGACGGACAGACAGACACAAGAACGACACACGATGCCAGGAGCAGAGAAAAAGTGGAGAGCATGACTGTGCACAAACAAGCATTAGTGCTATGGATATCTGATTCATTAGTGCCATCATCGATATCTGTGATTCATTAGTGCCATCGATATCTGATTCATTAGTGCCATCGATATCTGTGATTCAGCATGGCTACAATGCACTTTGGACTTCTGTGTGGAGGTGTCCAATCACTGTCTGCTCCTTGAGGTGTCTGACAACATCTAAAGAACACGGCTGCACTTTCTTTGAGTTGCAGTGAAAATTGTGATGTAAGGAAGAGACTACTTTGCATCATGGGACATTTGTTACGAATACCAGTTGGGAAATTGAGGCAAAAAGAAAGCTAAGCCCATACTGTGTGTAACAAACTCCAATTTTGAAGGTGTCTAGACATGGCTTGGCCTTGGGAAGAAAAGCTTCACTTTTTCCCAGAGCTCCAAGAACTCCACGTGAAGTCAACAACGCTTTGTTACAACTAAAATGAGTAGAACAGCACAAAACAGATTGCATCTGTGTGCCTCCTCCTTTGCCCTGCCCAGTGTTTTAGAGAGAATGGCATTATCTGCCCAACTGTGGCACCCTGAAAATGCTGTTTCCTGCACTGGACTAACTGTTCTCCTGACACAAACTCCTCCAGTCTTGGGTATACACCTGACCACAGACTCTCTTTGCAATCCACTTGTTTCGTGTCCCCCACCATGGTGAAAATGGAATCTCTATTCAAGTGAATGCTTAAATCAAACTGGAGGTATGATACATGGCTTGAAAATAAAACAATCACACTCACAATCTACCACTGACACAGGCTCCGAAGTCTGAGCCCCGTTTGGCTTCTCAGAGAGAATGGCCCACCTCACCTTCGGGTGTGGTCAAAGCTCATGGTGAGAGATGTGGGCTCCTCATCTTCCTCATCCTCAAATGGTCCTCGGGGCTCTGCAGTGGGTGATACCGTTTCATCCTGCGACTTCCCTGTCAGGCTGTCATCATCCTCCTCTTCCAGTTCTTCATCTTCATCATCCACATCTTCTGCTTTCTCATTTGCTAATCCATGACACTGCGAATTGCCATCAATATCCTGGATTTCTGGCCTGAAGTATTTGGTCAAGTGGGGGAATAAGAAAGGAAAGAAAAAAGGAAAGATGCCAAATGTGTAAGTCATGCATTTTCACTGTCAGGCACAACTTTGGTAATTACATACATACATAAGAGCTGCAAGGAAAAGGGAAACCGACGTGTTTCAGGTATTTAAAAATCAGCCTTCACAGTGTCTTGAGGGCTAGTAAGCATGGCAAGTACATACCAACCCAAACGCCCTTCAGACTAGAGTTTTGTCTGGAGATAAATGATGGTTTTCCATCCTTTAAAATAAAGCACCCGTGGGACACGTGGCTTTCCTTCTTCCCTGTGCTACTGTATTCTCACAACCTCCCTTGAGCAGCCCAAAGGAGGAAGCATCCTCACGGTGTGACCCCTCTTGTATTATTTCTCCTGTTCACACCTGTATGGACTGAGCAGACCTCACAAAATTAGCAGTCTTAAATTAAGAGCACAAGAGTGGGATCAGCAGTGCTCTGGACCTGGAACCCAACAGGATGCACCAAGCAATGTTATAGAAGATTAACAGCTTCACTAGAAGTCCATGGCTCTCTGGTATCAGCCCTCCTAACTTAAGTTCTGTTCTGAAGAGATTTAGCACTGGGCTTAGAGCTTGAAGTTGAACACATTTTCCCTCCAAACTGTTACATTTGTCTCTTTCAAGAGTTTTAAATCAAGTACTGCAGGACAGAGGCTGACTGGCCTTTCAACCGTGTTAACAATACACCAGGTGACTTTATTTGCTTGGCTACCTTTTATCTGCTAAAGTTGACGCTTGATTCATCTCACTATTTGCAATAAAATTTCTGATTTCAGAGAAATAAGAATCCTCTTTTTCGTCTAAAAGTGCATGGTTGTCTGATTCCGAGTTTGGGGAAGAGGCACTGGTCCCAAGGTGGTTTGTGATGACTCCAGAGTGCTGGCTCACTGAGGGAGAGAAACAAGAAAAGAGAACAGGAGAAACAATCAGATATTGATTGGTGGAGTTATTACTAAGAGGGAAAATAAGGGAGGAACATTACACAACATATTAATGATCTAACATTTAAGAGAAATCTTGTGGACCAAAGCTGCCAAAGGAAACTCATGTTTTCCAGACCTGAACTACAGAGAGAAATAAAGGTGATGTTCAGCATTTATGGATGGGACATACAATTTAAGAACCACTATCCACAGCAGAGCTGTTTGCCTATAACTTTTTCATAATTTTTTTTTCCTAGGCCTGGATATCACTTAGTTGGCTTCAGCACAGAACTTCTTCCTTCTTTGCTTCTTCCTTGCTTTTTAGCTTAAGGCAAAGATATTTATCTATCTATTTATCTTCCTGAACTTCACAAATCCCTACAAATGCGTTTCAGGTTGAAAACCCTCGGTAGAGCTTGACATGTCCACCCAGCATGGCAGCAGGAGATGTCACAGCATGAGGTTGTGCTCCCTGGGCACAGTCCCCAGGAAGCCAGCATCTGCACAGACCCAGCCAGCCATGCCCTCTCCTACCTGGAACGTTCTCGTGTTCGTGTTTCTTCAGATGCCGGTCCAGGTTGGTCTGCTGCCCGAAGCACCGGTTACACAGGTGACACTTGAATGGCTTCTCCTTGTTATGGATGTTCCGAACGTGCCGCTGGAGGTTGGAGGAAATGCTGAATGACCTGTCACAGTATTTACACCTGAAAAATAGAAGCAAATGCCAAAGAGTGCAACGTGAGGAAAAAAAAAAGTGAAAGAAAAATCTGACTATCAGAAAAGCAGAAAATGTTGGTCTATAAATCTTTACTCAGCTGAGGACCTGGGAAGCACAAGGCATTAATCACTCCAGACAAATCTCATATTATTGTTACTCAAGGAGCACAAAGAAAGGATTAGGATTAATTAAGAAGCAAGTCGTCCAAACAAATAAGAGTTTTAAACAAAATAATTACTTTTCCACACACGAATGTGAAAATAAAAAAGGTG
Source organism: Aegotheles bennettii (assembly GCA_013398125.1). Classification (NCBI taxonomy): domain Eukaryota; kingdom Metazoa; phylum Chordata; class Aves; order Caprimulgiformes; family Aegothelidae; genus Aegotheles; species Aegotheles bennettii. The sequence goes on from VZRW01012156.1 coordinate 53,848, forward strand.
AATTTATTTCTTCCACCCTTCTCATTTTGTAGGGGAAGTAGGTGAAATATGGCTGTGAAGGGAGGAGAAACAGACAGAAGAAAGGAGATTAAATGTATAAAATAGTTATTAGCCAGCATATCCCTGCATGACAGAGTTATCTGGACATACAGAAAACACCAGATTTATTTGTGAAATTCCTTGTGGTACTCCAGATGCAGGCAGCACAGCATGCCTTTAAAGGTAATTGTGGTTATTATTATAGCACAATAGCTCCCAAGAAATACACTGTCGTTTCCAAACAGGATAAGATTTACTCCTATGTAGCGAATATCTGGTTTATGATGAAAAAAATGTGGAATGTAAGGAGCCAAGCCAGAATGTTTGGGGAAACTGCTGAGTGAAGAAATGTTCCCACTTGGAGACAAAGCTCTGCAGGACCCACGGTCCATGTCTTGGAAGCTTGTTCAAAGTTGCTCCCCCCCTCCTTTGGATTCAGATTCCCTCCAAATAAAACCAAGGCTTTGCTAAGCCAGGTTCCTTCCTGAGCTGAGCCCCTGCTCCTCTCCCGGCACGAGAGGAGCAGCCCATGGACTCAAGAGGGCAGCTTTGAGCCGCAGAGAAGAGCTTCAGTTCTAAAGCTACAGAAAATCTAATTCCTCTTTGGATCTGCCCGAATCCCTCATCCGATCTCCCCGTAAATACGTCATTTGTGCTCAAACAAAGCTGCTTTCCCCACGGCTCTGCTTCCAGACCCACGAGCAGGAGAATCCCTTCCCCGCTAGAGACCCTGCAAATCCCAGACACTCACAGGACAAAATAAAACTGTTCTTCAACCCCGTAATTCCAGAACAAACCCTCCTGGCTTTAGAGAACTGCCCTGTGCTCCTCGAACAGAGCAACATTGTCCCACTGAGCTGAGCTTGATAAGGCACGAGGTGGCTGGGCACTTGTGTCCCTTTTAGGAACACCATTGGTGCCCCATGCGAGGAGGGCACACAGGACCCACCTCCTGCCAGTGTCATCCCAGTATGAAACGGGATGTGGCTGGGCACTAAGGACATGGCATTGTCTCCTACAAACACAACAAGTTCAAACGCAGGAAGGAGGTGCAAGTGTAAAAGAATCTATGCTGTGACACACACGCACAATTTCCAGATGTGCTACAGCTGTGATTTTTATTTGGTCTCTAAAAATAAATTGATATTATTTTTGGAAATAGCAGAGATACATTTATGAAACACTCTCTCTTGCTGAATGCTTATGGATTCCACGTCCACCTCCAAATTTCCTACTGTTAAATCACCAAAAAGAATACAACTATTTCAAATAATGAACCTTTATGATGATTATCTTAGGAAGAAATCAAAATCTCTTTTTAAACCACGGTTTTCTCAGGCTTCAAAAGTTTTTCATTTTTTCAAAAAACATGAATTGAACTACTGAAGAAAACAAGACATTATTTAAACACCAGCAAGAACAGACACAGTTTATATAGGGAGAGTTACACAGGCACTGATATCCAGCTCTTACTCTCCTCCTGCCTGCTAGCAACCAACGAACCTGCTCTGCTGTTCAGCACTTCAGAAAACTGAAATGCCCAAAACAGCCAATACCCCAATATTCCTGTTATTCCACAGGGCTTCCATAAGTGGCTTTTGCCCAGCTCAGTTCTGCTGGGATTGTCTCTGCTGTGCCCAAGGGCTCGCTCCCTGCCCAGCCCCAGCAGCTCGATGCCCTCCTGAGCCCAGTTCTCCTCACTTGTGGTTGCCCAGTGCCCTTGCTGGGTCTCACCCACATCACTCACACCAGCAGCTCCCGTGACTTCAAAGGGAGCCCCTGTGTGCACGGGGCAGGAACGCCCTGGCCCCCTGCATGTCAATTTATTTAGATGTCCAGGAAGTCTTTGAAAAGTTCCCTTTGACAGGTCCTTGCTCTAACTATGAGCTATGTGGATCCAGGCTAGGGTACGGAGAAAGGATAAAGAGCTTGTTAAAAAAATAGGAAACAGAGGGGCATTGGAAAGAAGCAATAGCTAACGTCTGGGAGCAAGGGATGAGGGAGACGTCCTCAGTTATTTGTGGTCCCAGAGGGGTCGGTACTTGGATCTCTGCTGGTTTTAATCTAAATAAATGACCCAGACAGAGGAACCAGCTGAAATTCAGGGAAGAGGTGAACACAGAGGCAGGAGAAGAATAAAACTCCAAAGCAGAGGTATTTGCTTTGTAAACACACTGACAAAACGCTAGTAAAGTACCTTCCTTATCAGTTCAAAGGAACACACCAGTGGGGGAGTGAATGATAGCTAAGAAGGAGCCAAAGCTGGAGCTCGGGTGGGAGTTCTTGAGGGGACCTGGTGTAATGGGACTGGAAGGGGAAAACCAGACAGCAAACCCAGGAACATCAGCACGAGCTGTGAGATAACCACGCACGAATTATCTGATGCTCAATGTGAGCTGTAAGGACAGAAGTGCAGCAAGGAAGCACAGAACACACAGACAGCTGCTCCCCCCCAGGTAACTCCTGACTCTCAGTGCATTTATAGCAGGGATGGACTGAGGCTACATTTTAAAGAAAACGAGAAAGGAGAGGTTTTTATGACGTGGCAGACATCAGCTTTAGTTGTTTAGGTGCTCAGCTTAATGCAGATAACAGGACACGGGGGCCGACGAGGAAATTAAAGAAAATCAAATTCAAACCAGACGTCAGGAAGCCCATCCTTGCAGGAGGAAGCCCAGCCTCGCAGGCACTGCTTCAGGACTGCTGTAACTCAAGAATCAATTAGATGGCATCCTGGAGGGAGTGGGCATTTGGAAGAAGAAAATAAAGCCTTGCTGAATCAAACAGCTTTCAGTTGTTCCCAGCCCAGGTTTTAGGCAGCTTCTGTGATGCCAGAGAATGAAACCAACACTAAGCAGCAAACCCACACCTCGAGTACACCCTCCTGTCCACACGCTCCAAGCACAAGAGCTGCTCCATGAGCCGCCTCTTCTGCATTTTGCTTGATCTTTTCAAACCAGGGGATTTTAGGAAGTATTTCTTACTCTCCAAAAACCACGTAGCTCTACAGACACAACTGATTTGCCTCCTGTGCTCACGTGCTACTCATTCCTGCTCTATACATAATTAAAATTTAAGTGACTTGGTAAAAAGCACATCACTTATCAATGACAATCAGGAATCAAAACCAAAGCACCTCAGTTTCTGGCCAGCCTGTTTTTTGATCTACACTTGGACATTTGGTCAGTTTACATCACCTTTAAGAAGATTTTAATTCCTATTTGGGTGCCTACCTAACACTGAGCCAAAGGAAAAAACATTGAAACAGTCACAGGAAAAGTCGTAAGAAAGACCCCAAATAAAAAACTGAGAACTCGGCAACCTCCTTTTACCTGCACAAAGTTGGCACTTAAAAACCAAACTTTCCAAACAATTATTGCCGTGAAAGTTGGAAATCTCAGGTCTGGGAGAGCAAAAGAAACTCAATGATAATTCAGCTCTTCTGTAAGCGCAGCACCAAGTCTCAGGAGTGCTATTATAATGCAACATTGTCCAGAAGTCAAACCTCTATTACAAAAAAAACACACAGGCCATTTTCTGGGAGAAGACCAGATCAAATAAATCTTTATTTTCCTAACCTTTGTTAAGTTGCAAGTCTCCTTTTTTGGAAGAAAACTGAACTAAGAACCTCTGAATAATCAGGAGCGAGCATTTCAGTCAGACAGGGGTGTGCAGTGAATACACAGCATTCATTCAAGGCATATCAAATAACGCAACTGAAAAAATCAGAACGGGGAATGGGTCCAAAATATATGTCTGCTTCAGAGAGGGGCTTTTTATTTTTAATTTACCTAATGTCTACACTCAAAATTCTGTATGACTCCGTATGGAAAAAAAATTTGACTCCATATGTCCCAGGGATTACAATGTGGGAGAGAGTAGCTTCTTACATTAAACCAAGCATAAAAATTTGATGTATTTGACCACATGGCCTTTTGCTGCTCATAAATTTGTTTGTGTTTCTCTTTATATAATAACTACTACATTAGCTTTGTTGTGAACTTATGACTGTGCATGGAAATACTGCAATACTACCTACCCAAACTGAAACTGTTTGAATTGTTACTATTGCTTGACAATGTGCAAAACACTTACTCACATTATGGAAAACACAATGCTTGATGTTCAGTGAGCTCTCAATTCATCACTCACTCCCTTTGGCTCATTTATGTACCTGTTCTAACAAGAAATCAACCAAAGCAGATTTTTTTTGCCAAAGTTTTTTAAAACTGAGTACAAAACACTGGAAGAAAACACCAGGGGGAAAATGCCACTTGGTCTGCCAGGAGAAATGTTCCCTCCTATACCTGTGTACACACATACACACACGTCTGCTTTCTGATGAGTTTTGTTCACATTGAACACACTCCCCAAAAGAGGTGTCCCCATTGAGCTGGGACGCCATGCCAGCACACAGGGCCTGGCCTGGGGAAGCCAGGGGCAGGTTTGCAAGGTGCCCTTTGCACAGACACAACACAAACTGGAGTGGAAAAACCAGACCACCACGTTTACAACGAGCAGAAAACTGCAGATCAGCTTCTACCTCCGACACCCAAGGGGAAACTGTGTGGGCATCTTTCTGATCACTCTTCTTAACTCAGCGATTTAAGGTAGGACATTCCCCAACTTCCATTTGAAAGCAGATACACTACAGGGCTTTGCTTTTGTTTTTTGATCCACGACTCCAGGCACCTCTGATATGCATTAGGAAAAGAAAAACACCAAAACCCAGCTAGACACAGCAGTTAACTCACTGGCAAACCCTTCAAAACAGCCCGATTTTCAGAGACATTCAGCACCTTCAGCTGTCCTTGAGATGAATGGTTAATGTGAGTGTTAAACAACACTGCAAATCAGACCACTCATTTGCCAGCATATATCTAAATATAAGTTAAGTGTCTATCTTCAAGCTGCCAAGTCTGATTATTTTTGGCTGGTCCACATAATATACAATCCTATGAATCATGAGATGTAATGCTACAGGACGGCGGGATTATGTTGGCACAGCTTTATAGGAAGGAGAAAAAATAACAGGGTGGTGAAGGAGGTGTGTGTGGGGAAAGGGGTGTTATCTGGGGGACAGCCTCACCTGTAGGGCTGCTCTCCAGTGTGTGTCCGCAGATGCCTCGTCAGGTTTGCTGAGCGTGGGAAGATCTTACCACAGTACCTGGGAGGGAAAGCCAAAGCAACCATCAGTGCACCAAGGTCCCACTGCACCACCTCACTGCGGCCTCACTCATGCTGACACTGCTCCCAAAATCCTAAAATCCCCCTGTGCCCTTGAGGCACCCATGTACCAGGAGAGGAAAGAACTAACAGTGACATCCACCTGGAATAACGGGATCCAGTGGCAAGAGTAGACTATCCAAATCTAAGAGACATGCAGCACCTTCAGATGTTCTGAACATGAATGGTTGATGTGTCAATCAGCAAGGGAAATCCGAGTGTTGACTTGCTAGTGTGTATGTAAGTTCAGTCCCTAGTGTAGGTAGGAACCTCACATTTCTAAATGCTCAACTGAAATTTGAGCCCATAGCTTTTGCACAAAGCTGAACAGAAGATAAACATCAAACAAAACATATACCCACTTACTGCCCCAAGAAAAACACAGTGGGAGCCACCCCAAGAACCTCTAGAAGTTGCAGGTAAAACTGCATAAGCAGATGCAGGGTTTTATTGCCCAGTGATCTGCTCCGACAGAGCTTTCAGAGCTGCAATGGACATGGAAGTATTTCTGTGGATACCACTGTGCTTGAAAAGGTGGTTTGCTGCATGCCATTTCTTAGGTTGCATTATCTTGCACAGCTGAGACTGGACATGCTGAGACTGCCCTCGCATTGGGAACCGCGGCATTTGCTACCACACACGAGAGACTTGGCTTGAAGAACTCTGTTTGCTTGAGAATCTCCAGATCTGCTCTCAAGGTTATTAAAAATTACAAAGCAAATAGAAGATGCTGACTTTCTACCAGACAAAACAAGCTATTTCAGAGCAGATTAGTCACCCGAAGGCTCTGTTCTAATTCTGCTGCTGTTGTTTCCCCTCCCACTCCTGCTGAGATGGTGAAGATGTCCATGTGAAGTTGCTCTGCTGCACGCTGGGCTCTGCAGCAGCTGGGCAGATGTTGTCCCGGGGCTGTCTCACCAACCTAGGGTCTGGTGTGGGCTCGGCAGGGTGCCCAGGCACGTTTACCAGGTGTAACGCTCCTTGCCCTTGCGCAGGATGGGGTCGGATAGCGTGGGCGGGGGGGATCGGAAGTTGAACGGGTGATGTGGAAGGGGCTGCAGGGAAGTGCCCGTGTCTGCCTTCATGGCTGCAAAACTCTCCAGCTTCTCCGTCATTGTTTCTATGGCTGACATCTACAAGCATAAGGCAAAACCTCATGTCACAAAAATCCACAGGGAGAAGAACAGTATCTGAGGCATAAAACAAGTCTTTTAGCACCAGTACGTTGGTCAGAGCCTATTGCTGATGTCTGCTCTGACTCTCAGAGCCACTGAATCCAGCCAGGAAAGGCAGGAACGGCATATGGAGTCAGAGAAATCAGAAGAGGCACAGGTGGCTAAGCCATGCAGTAAGCATAGGAGCTCAGAAATCAGGCACTGTTTGCCCCCTGCAACATGCCCGTGCTTACTGTCAGCACTTCAGATGAAAAATTATCTCAGAATAAGCTTGGCTTGCCCTTTTGCCAGGGCTGACACTGAAATTAGGCACCGTGGCCAACTGCTGGGTGTACAACTCACCCCCAAACCCTGATCTCAAACTCCAAACCAAGTCTGGGAAAGCAGGGAGGTTTGATGTCTCATCCAGCACCCAGCACCCTCCCAGGGGCTGGGAGGGACAGGAGCAGTGAGCCACAGGTGGGCAGGTAGGGGAGGGAGGACAGAGAAGTTCTGGGCTGGAGGCAGAAGAATCCTGGCCAAAGCAAAATGGGAGGGAGCACGGGGAACGTGTGACTGCAGAGAGGGAGCAGAGAGCGAGGAGAGGCTGGAGGGGTGCAGAGGGAGCAGCTGGGGAAGAGGAGGAGTTCAGATCAGGCTCAGGATGGAGTGGGTCCCCAGAGAGTTTGCCTAGCAAAGAGGCAAACATTTCAACTCTATGTAAGAAAGGTTCAGAATCCAGTAAAGGTGATGGAAGGATGGGTGGGAGATGGCTGAGCTTCCTGCAGTGAAAGGGAATTCCAGCCAAAACACTCCATGTGAGCTGTGGCTGATGAGTTATGGGCAGGAGGACCACAACCTCTATCCACAGCCCGTTGGGGTGGGAGTAGCATGTGATGTCAAGTGAAACCATTCTGGTGCCTTTATCAGCTTTGGTTTGCACGACCCAGCAATGGCCACACTCTCACACAGCCACCAAATTAACCACCACCCCAGGAAGAGGGAGAAAGGGGAGAACCTGGAGGTACAGGAGAAGGGGGGAGCAAAAAAGGAAAGAATAAAAGTTGGCCTGTGTGCAAAAAGAGGACACACATAGAAGTCCTACCTAAAGAAAACCACTCTTACTTTCATTAGAGCAAAACAGGAAACCCAGATCCGAGAGAGAAACGCAGCTCCGAGGGCTACGCTGACATCTCCAGCGTTCAGTTTTATGCACTCTTGAGAGCACTTCCAAGATACCCAGCAGAAAACGCAGATAAAACAAACAAGGCAGCAATAAAGCTGCCTCCTCAGTGCAGCTGACAGCGGCGGGACCGAAGGGAGCCCAGGAGGAGTGGGAGCCTGGACGCAGAGCCAGGGGACAGCGGCGAGCGGAAGGCGGTAGGAAGCCATACATCAAACCTAGATGCACTATTGTACAGGAAGGGCTGACCTTTGCACGTTTACACTTTATTAAACTGGGCTCGGGGGGGGAAAGAGAGCCAAGATATTGTTTAAAATGTATGACTATAAAAAAAAGTTGTCTTAATCACCAAAGAATACATTGTGGAAGGCTGACAACCATTCATAAGCTGTAAAAAAGAGGAGTAGTAAAACCCATTTCCTGATAATAGATCCACAGCCCCTTAGTTGGAGGCTCCCAGCCCATGATAAATAGTAAGTAATACTTAGCACCAGCCACTTGAAAAGGTTACTTGATCATTTACAGCAAAAGCTCTGCCCCAGCTGCCAGTCATGTAACAAAACCATCATGTTAAAATGCTATCCGGATCTTTCAGAGCTATGCCACTCAGCCCTTTGCTGGAGTACCTGGAGATATCTTTTGTTGTGCCCTGTTCTTTAGGCACTTAGTCAGAGATGTTTGCTGGCTTGATAGCCGTAGGCTTATTTTAAAATTCTAAACACCGGCCATAGCCTCTCTGGTGGTAAAGGCACTTTGCTATTTAGGGAACAACCGCCTGGTTATAATAAAAAAGAAGGAGAGAAGAAAAGAAACTTAACAGGTGAGAAAAGGTTTTCCATTAAGTTATCAAAAAGTTCCACCATTTATTTATGTTGTCCAGAGTTTCATTTAAAATAGACAATGTAAGAGTAACTCCCATCCCCGCAGAGAAACTCCTGTCAGCGACTGGAGGAGAAACAGAATTTGCCTGAAATTAATTTTGAGAGAGAAAGCATCTTCTGAACGCTCAGTCTTTACCACATCTTTTAGCTCAATCACATCCCACCCAGGGCCCTCTGAGAGCTGGGGAATTATTCAGAAGAAAAGGCTGAGCCCAAACTTGTGTTTAGAGTGAGAGAAACACAGGCAGAGAGTGTCTGATAGACCCGGGGTATGAACGCTGGGCAGGAGCAGGAGCTCCTGAACATACGATTCCTTAGGAGAAGATCCAGGATAATATCGGATGGGGAGCTGGCAGTAAAACTCTCACATATTCTCAAATGCCCTATCTTCTTACACCGTATTTGAAACACCCCATTGATTACATGGCATGGGAACAGCAACTCTCTGGATCACAGCAACCCACTTTATTAAAAACCAGTTATCAGGAAGTTTCGGGCTCGAGTGATTGTAAATTTTCAGCTATTCTGTGTGATAAGCTATTAGAGATAACCAGACCTTCCACATCTTTTCATTGCCATGGGAAGAGGACGTGGTCAGGATTTCAGGAACAATGTTAATAACCTTCCACCCAACGCTTGCTCCTGCTCAGGAGCTGGACGTTTCTCATCGTCTTGCTGGGTTGCTGTGCCACTCTAGCTCCTCCCCGCTATCAGATTCTTTACAGGCAGATATCCCCACTATTCTAACTCACACAAACACAGGATGTTCCTGGCCAGCCTGTCACCATTATCCAGCCTGTATGAAGGAAAAATCGAGGGAAGTTATTAACCAAACTCTGGGGCTGATGCAAAACAATGAGGGAACTAAGTTTAGCTGTGAAAGCAACCAGGATCCAGCTTTCACAAACCTGCGAGTTATTTATCTAAGGTGGGAAACACTATCAGAGGAGAACAATGCATGTGAATATAAAGGAGAGTACAATAATGACCACAGGGCTCAGCTCCCAGCGTGTTCACAGCAGGAGGGACAGAGGACAGAGGGCGACCGTCACGCTGGGGAGGACATCGGGCAGCGAGATGGATGAAGGGGTCCCAAGGGCCAGGGGAACACCAGAGAGCTCAGCTATTGCATTGTAAAGTCACTGCTTTTACCTGGGGGTGAAAAAGCAGCGGGGAGGGTCGCAGGTACTTCTCCTTTAGGGCACCCACAGGGTCTGTCACCTTCCGCTTCTCCACCCTGCTGGACAACAACACAGAGGGTTACATACCTCACAGGGCCACAGGCAGCACAGACACAGCCAAACCATTAGCAGAGGTGTTTAAGTTCAGTATATGAGGCTATTCTCCTATTGACACAAACGTGTCTTCCCCTTCTACTGGATGCTACAAATCATGACCCACCCCACCCCACAAAAGGCACTGAAATGATCCGAAAATGGAGCCCCTCCTTCGGGCAGTATTTTATAACCATCAGACTGATGACTACAAAAACATTCTGATCTTTCTATGTGAGAGCTCATGCCTCTGCTCGAGCGGTTTACAAGCCTCAGCTGTTGTGAAATGCCATGAAAAACCCCTACATTTACAGCAAGAGCAATGTCTGAGTAGGAGAAGCTCTCGAGTCCACGGCAGGCAGCCACTGCGTGGAAAGAATTTGTCTTGGAGAGTTTGGCTTTATCCTGAGAGTTAACACTGGGTTGGGCTTTGCAGCCCCAAGTGTGCTGGAATCATTAGGTGTTTCATATTTATTTCCTCCCTTGCAGCTGAGATATTTGCATTGAGTTTCTTTGGCAACCACACGCGAACAACAATTCCAGAATTTAGGAACTGGTGGGAGATTTCTGAAGTGACTTAGGAACCCGGCTCCTCCTCATGTCACCTTGGTTCATTCAAATATTCCACGCTTAAGCACCGTGCTGTGCAGGAATGATCCTGAAGTCAGGCTTCTATTTTTGAAAATACTGGCTTTGCTTTCACACAATATCATACTTGCCGGGAAGCCACGGTGTGGAATCACCAAAAGGAGACACTGGAATGTCCTCTATGGGAAAAAAGTGTTATGAAAGTAACTCCACTAAACGCAGCTGCATCTTTAAATTACTGGAATAGAGTCCACCTCAGCTAAACCAGCAGAAATCCAACAGTAAGAGTAATTTTAACTACACCAGTCCAGCGTAAATGAGTGCAGATTATTTTACTGCATTTCAGCTGATTGGTGTGGGGATCAAATTGCTGAGGAGTTTAAGGGAAGAGTCACGCAGAGTGCTACTGAGCAAACTGGGTTTAATCTGCATTTATTTTTTCCCAGGTAAAAGAAAAAAAAGCCGGATCTGAAATAGGTGTTTCTACAGGCATGAGTTTTCAGAAGGACAACGAGCTGTGAAACAACACATAAAGAGTTTCTCCCTGACCCAGGGGCAGTGAAGGGCATCAAGCCACACGCTGAGTGGGGAAGCTTTGCTCTCCGTGATGCACGGAGGTCAGCTGGGATGCTCGGGGAACACCATGGTGGCACAGTCCCGCCGGGAGCAGCCACCTCCAGCCCCAGCCAAGCCCCAGCGTTTCACACGGCTTTGCCATCTCCCTGTGTCAGGCAGTGAGAACACACAAACTTCCTCGTCAGAGCTGGATTCCGCAGTGACCAGGGGATTAAGCTGATCTTTTCAGCCCAGTGCCTGAGAACGTTACCTTAATGAGGCTGAGCTAAAAACTGCACTGATTTCAGGCTGTCTGGCTGCGTTAAATTATATCACCAGGAGAAAATGTCAAGGATTTAAGTGGCCTTTGGGAGAAAAATGAAGGAGCCAAATGATGTGAGAGAGTCTGATAAAGAGAAGTTTAGAAACAAAATATGTCCATATTTTTTAAGCTGGGAAGCTCTGCTGTTTAGCTCATTACATCAGAAGTCTGATTCACGAGCAACCCCACCACTGGCTTTCTATTTTAATGTATTACTAAAACTACATGCATCCCAAGGAATGCAACAAACGATGCCCTCATCCTTCACTTCCATCTGTCTTCTGGACCTTTACGGTTTTCCCGAGCCTGCTATTTTAATTGGCAGTGGCTTTTTCAGCCCATGTTGTTTTAACATTCCTGCAGAGAATGCCCAGAGGTGGCAGGATCCTGAGCTAAGGCAAAGCTTTTGCCTCGCTATCCCCTTTATTCATTTTTTTTCCCAAAGTACTTTTTTATAAAAATAAATGCCGGCCTGTTTACATCATTCCTTGTTTTTCCAGAGGAGATGGCCATGGTGGGCCCCAGGCAGCACACGTCCCACATCCCGGGCTGTGATGCAGCCCTTTCCATCACAGATGGCACCTCATGTAAGCAAGCAACACGGCATCAGCCCTGCGAGGGCTGGCAGCGCCAGAGACGCTTTCTGAGCAGCGAGCACTGAGGGCTCACACTAATCCTCCTCTCAGCTGACAGTTCTTTGGCCTGGCCAGACATTGACATCATTTTTTCCCACAGTTATCAGCCGTACAACAGCGGCGAGGCAGTGACATAGGTGCTGTGCTCCTGGCCTGTGTTTGCAGTGAGGGCCACGCCACACGTTGTTGTTCCCAATCCTTTGAACACTCAAGCGAACCATCCCAGTGCTGACACAATCACTCTGTGGTGACCAGGAGTCTTTCCAGTGCTCCTGTGGCTCCTCCATTCCCTCCCCTGCAGGCTGGATGGCAGCCGGGCTCACTGCACCCCTGCAGCACATCCAGCCCAGGTAACCAAGAATAACCCATCCACCTCCAGGACTGGCTGCTCAGCTGGAGACTGAACCCAGGAGCCCTCGGGGAGTTACGAAGCATCCTGTCCTAAGGGAAATTTAATTGCCACGTTAATGTCTAAATCAAACTGGTTTGGGATCTCTCTTTTCACTGGACTTTTGCTAATCTCATCCATAGGAGGAGGACAGCGAAGGCAGTGCCAGTGCCTGGGTGGGTAATGTGCAAACCTACTGGTACCCTCACTGCAGAGCTTAAAATAGTTTTCCTTTAGAAACAGGTTTTATAAAAAGCTCTAAAACAACAAAAAACTAAAGTCTTCCCTTTACATCAACTTCTCAATTCATTCCTCCTGGAAGTTTAACTGGCATTTGGATAATTTCATCCAGTCTGCTTCACACACACCTTCCACATTCAGCCGATTCTAGGCACAACAGAACGAACCAGGCCTCCCTCAATAACCACCATTTCAACTAGAAAACCCTTGTTATCTTCTAAGGAAGGAAAGTCTGCAAGAAATTAACCCGGAAGAGATCCAGGTAGTAACATGCTACCATGTGTTTACACAGTATTTGTTACTCCAGACTTAAAACTGCTTCAAACCATTGGGTCCACAGCAGCAGTGTCTATGAACTGAAAAACTCTAAGAAAAGGAATTGGAAAGAAAAAGGGGGGTGAGGAGGAAGAAAGGTGAAGTGGCTCACAAAAGGCCATCAAGTCAGTCAGTGGGAGAGCTGCATTTCCAGGCTCCCAGGGCTCCTGACTCATTCCCAAGCCATGACAGCCCGGGCTTGGAGGCAGCTGAACTCTGCATTCTTATCAAATCAAACCTCTGGAATTTCCCCAGCAGAAGTGCCATCTTAGTGTTGGCTCGTGGGAGAGTCCTTAAATAGGTCAAGTTTCTTCTTTATCAAAATAGGGATGTGTTCTTTACGCATATTGATTACGAGCACTCCTTCCAATGATTCAGCCCTTTCCATTCAGCAAATTCAATGTGCTGGGACAAAGGAGAGAGAGGTGCAACCAACAGCAGCGCCTTTCGCTGCTCTTTCTACACAACCCACAGCCCCATCTGTCTCCAGTTGGGATGCCAGCTAGAAAATCAGCTCGTTAGAGGAAAGGCTTAAGCAGGGTATGTTAATACCTGTATATGGGGTCCATGAAAAAGGGTGATGGCTTAGCGTAATGCAGGGATGGCTGCTGAGGCAGTTGAGACTGGGAAATCTTGGGTAAGACTTCACTTGCCATTAGCTTCCTTTCCCCATAAATGTGGTTTTTCCGTGGCTCTCTTCCTCCGTTCTGGCTGGCTCGGATGCGGTTGCCAATGCTCAGATCCAGTGGTTGTTCTTCCCCTGAGGATGGGGCTGGCAGGACCTTCGGCGGTGGCAGGATTGGCTTAATCTCTTTTGGCTTTGTGGTGAGATCAAAGGGGGACTCCGAGCTGGTGCTGCCGACTTTGTGGAGGTCCCTGGGTGACTTTGGTTCTGCCTTGACCAGCAAGTTGTGATTGAGGGTCCGCTCCGTGAAAGGATAGAGTGAATGGGGGAAATTGGGGAGGAACTGAAAGGGGAACATGGAATGATAGGGGAGCGTACCCATCTTTTTCTCCTGCATCCCCATAAAGCCAGGCCCAAAATACTTCTCTGCGATGGAGGCGATGGCTTTAATAGAGTCATTGGCTGCTCCCGTGGTCGGCAGCAGGTGCTCTTCTGGGGGAGGAAAGAAGGAATGCTGAGAGTAGAAGAGAGGGATCTCACTCGTGTTGTTGGAACTCGCAGACACAGAGCTGCTGACAAAATCTGGCTTGCTCTCCATTTGTTTGCTCTTATCTTTTGTTTTGTCCCTGTCACTCTCTGCATCACTGTCCAGGTCAGAACCAGTGCCAGTAGTGGTGTCCAGATCCGTGCCCGTGGTCGTGTTGACATCCTCAAAGTCACTGCCGTCAGACATGTCACTGTTCCTGGCTTTTAGCTTCTCCAGGTAGGAGTTTTCCAGGCTGGTCTCACATTTCTCCTCTCCTGAAGCAGCCTGGTTGCTGTTGCTCACCGCAGAGATCAGGGGAAGTGCCGGGTTCCCGAGGGGGCTCGGAAGCTTCGCGTCTTGAGTGTGGTTGAGGGGACTTTTGAGCAGTTGCGTGGGTGGTAACAAGGGGGGCCTGGGGTATAGAGACGGTGGGAAAATCCCTGGGAATCCCGGAGTGAGGGCAGGAAAGGCGGGGGGGGCAGGTGAGAACGGAAGGCCCGCCGGGTGCGGACGGGATGGAAAATAATCATTAAATCCCAGGCTGGCGTGATTGAGGTTGGGAGAGGGCTTGGATTTGTCCATCATGGAAGTGGGCGTGAGGGGTAGGCCAGGGGCAAACATGCCCCCAGGGTTGTAATGGTTCTTGCCCTCACAGAAGCGCCGGTGCTTGTTGAGAGAGGAGGTAGTGCTGAACATCTGGCCACAGTCCTTGCACTTGATCTGGGTGCGACAGTCCGCGTGCATCCGCTTGTGGCGGCACAGGTTGGAGAACTGCGTGTAGGATTTGTGACAGACCTCACCTAAAGCATCAACAGAAACCAACAACAACAGCGGTATGAAATTAACGGGAATGGCCCAGGGACCTGGGAGAGGCTTCCTCACCCCCCACCGAGATCCCCTGCCCAGGCTCCCACCCCAGCAATAATCACCCTCTCCCCCTCAAATCACCTCCATCCTAGAGGAGCTCTCAACCAGCACCTCCCCAGCAGCCTGAGGGGATGAGCTGCTGCCCAGACTGGGGTTTTTAATTTGCAGTAAAGATAATAATGCATTTTAACAACAACACCAATTTCTATTAGCTAGCCTGCCTCCCCTCTAACCCTGGCATGGCAGGAAGTACTGAAGGGAGAAGAACTTTGCCTCATTTAATCAAACCTACCCATTCTTTAATGCCACTAATAGCACGTAACCACTCCATAGGGATGTTCTATAAATACTTTGCCAGCCAGGCCTCAGCTCAGCCAGAAGTGGGGCGAGATCTCGTATTTGTTAAATTAGTAAGACACTCAAGCAATGCTAAGTTAATGCTACATCAGCGTTTTCTTTAACGACCTGTAAATACCAAGCTTTCAAAATGTGAATTTTTATGACCCCTTTCACCTACAGACTTTGCTGGTGGGGAAGGAACAGGGCAAAGTCAGAAAAAAATCCCACCCAAACTTCTCTATATATCAAAACACCATAACTTTTTATTATCTGGTTCCTCTTTCAGCATAGGAATAAACTCTACTTCTTAGTGAATTAACACACTTGTTTCCCAGGAGAACTGCTGTTATCACCCTTTTGTAAACATGGAAATGGAGACAAAGCAGGGAAGGTCCATTGTCCAGAGTCGGGCCAGCGAGGACCTGAATCCAAATTCTCCAGACAACCTGTCCTTCAGCTCAGTGACACAGTGGTCCTCTTCCCTCCCTCCCAGTTTTTACTGGTAGGTACACACAAGTGTGACTTTCCCCGTATTTTTTTCTAGATCTGTAGGATTTACATCAGTGCTTGAGCACCAAATGACTGCCAGGGGAATATTTCACCAGCAGCTCTGCAAATATAAGTGGAAACCCCTTCTATGGAAATTCAAAGCCAAGATTATTAAAATCTAACAGATCTGACATTTCAGCTCAAACAAGCATCCCAAAGAAGTTACACTGTTCCCATGCACAGAACTTTGAGGAGACTGAGGGTAACAAAAGCAAAGCCTTCCAAGGGAACAGGGTTCCTTTTTCCACTCCAGGAGAAGTTCCTAGATATACCTGATGCTGCACAAAACTCCCTAAAGCAAAGTGCAGCAGGTATGAGAGCTCACATCATCATTCTAAAATAAGGAAAACTGGAAAATCGTTGTTTAAGTCTCCAGATATACAATGACTGAGTAACTCTGCAGGTACTGTCCTCTCCTGGGGTTCTGTGTCCTGCAGTTATAAAGTCACAGTTTCAGGGGGTTTTTTAAAAGCCAAGTACAATACTGTACAAAACAAACACAAACCCCCCAACCCCTTTTCTTCCACCGGACAGGAAAGGAAAACTGCTCCCGGCTCCCTGAAGCTGCTAATGGATTCCATACCCACGCTCGTGACTCCACCTGGCACATCTGAGCCAGGCAGGATCAGCCTCGAGTTGTTTTACACGCTGATTTAGACTGACAACTCCCTAATTCTTATGAGGTGAGAGTGAGGAGATTATGAGAAGAAATCATTCATCCCACTGCAGCAATAGTAGGAGATTCCAATTATCTCTTTCATGTGCACGTCATCAAATGAAAGATTGCATCAAAATGAGCAAGAAGAGTATTTTTTCTTCCTCCACTGACACCCATCTGATTATCTCAGGACACATTAATGAAACGAGTCTCCCAGGATACTCCTGCATGCTGTTCCCATTATACCAACAGGGGAAAAAAGGCAGAGGTGGGTTCAGTGGCTTCCCCACCGGAACATCAAAGCCTGGAATCAAACCCAGATCCCGCTCTGTGCTTGAACCACGCTTGCTGAGGAGTGTCAGGAAGGAGACCTGAAAGTTTCCATGGCTTTGTTGTGACACAGCCCACTTTCCTGCACAGTTATCAAAATCCAATAGGTGCTGTGTCAATTAAGAAAATATACAGCCCTGAGAACGACAAGAGATGAGATGAATGGCTCTCGAGGGAAAATGCCCTTTTGGAAATATTCCACCAAAGAGAGCACTGAGGACACAGCTAACCTGCTATTTATTTGGTTTCCAAGCACTATCTAGATGAAACACGCAGTAAGTAAAGAAGGAAAAGAACTCTTTAAAAAACCACCACCTTCTCATCTCTGTGACTATTCCAAATCCTTTACAACAGCTACAGGATTTGAGGCACCCCTGAAAAACATTTCCCTCAGGCTGTGTCAGCTATTTATTTATGTCACCAACATGAACGTTCAAAAATTATTAAGGGAAAAAAAAAGAAGAGAGAAAGAAAAGATATGACAAAATGGCATCGCTAGGACTGCTGAGAGGCTCAGCTTTTAACTTGTCAAGAAAGTCAAAAACTGCCACGAATGTTTACTGAGAAAACAGGGAGCATGCAGGAAAAAAAAAAAAAAAANAAAAAAAAAAAAAGAAGAAAAAAAGGCAAAAAATGGCTGCGGAATTTCATCCTGTGCTCTGACCTATAAAATTACAGCGGCTGCTCGCAGAGGGACAGCCAGTGCTGGGGGGCCCCGCAGGATACATGCAATTATAGCAAAAGGCAGGGCTCTGTGATGGCCGTGACAACTTACATATGAAAGGTTTGACAGTGCTGTGGATGTGCTTGTGCTGCTTGAGGCCAGACGAGGTGGCAAAGGTCTTGCCGCAGTCCGGGCAGGCGTGCGCCCGCGCGCCCACGTGCTGGGAGCGGATGTGCCGCTGGAGGTTGCTGGGGTCCGTAAACACCTGCAAGAGAAAACGCCTTGGAGGAGGCAAACAGCAGCAGGGAGAGGAGCACACATGGGGAAAGCCTGGCTGGTTTGCCTCATTTTTTGTCACCACTGCCCCAGGCACGAGAAGGGCAGGCACTGAGCCCTCGCTGCCCTGCCAGGCCGCCGGCTCACACCCGAGGTGCACGGTGTTCCCAGGAGTCCTTTGCTCATCCACATGTGCCCTACACAGCCCTCACCTGCCCCCCAGCTCTCCCACAGCCGGGAAAAGGCCGCAGGTGAGCTGCACGGGGCAAGGCTGAGCTCCACACCCATGCCATGCCAGCTGAGCATGCTGCTCTCCTTGTGTCACCACACTCCACACCACAGCCAGGCCACCGAACCACACCAACACAGGTCACCCACCCTAACCCTCTCCCAGGCCACCCACGGGACCACGTCCTGCACCATTACCTTCACACAGTTTTCACATTCAAACCGTTTCCCGCTGTCATGAGACATCTGGTGACGAATCAGGTTGGATTTCCAGTTGAAAGCCTTGGGGCACTGGTCACACTTGTACTCCCGCTCCTCGGTGTGGATCACCATGTGCTGCTCCAGGCTGGGAAAGACAGATGGGCTGAGCTGATGGCAAACGGAGCCCAGTGCCCTCCTGACCCAGATGATCTTAAAGGTCCCTTCCAACACAAACCATTCTATGGTTCTATGACCCAGGTACAGAACTCCTGCCCCGTGCCAGGGAGCTCTGAACCCCAGAGAGGTGATTAGAGATGGCGATAGAGAAATGGGCCACGAGCTCGGGGGGACCAGGGGGTTCCCAGAACTGTGAAAGCCTTTGTGAAAAGGAGGTGAGCAGCACATGGACCCCGAGAGGGGCAGCAACACGCAAACCCCATTTCTTTTCTGGCATGTATTTTAGCGACGGAAGCTGCCCTATTCTGCCTCGAAACGTCGCTGTGTTTTATGGTATTTTTTATTAAATACCTGAGTCCATTTACAAGGGGGAAAAGGAAGGTAAAACCAACCCGACCCTGCAGGTTCCTGAAGGGAAAAATGAGCACTTTGTGACCAAGGCTTCCACGGCATCCCCACAGGGAAAGACAAGATATGAGCTGCTGCTGTGGAGGCTATCGCGTTGCCGTTTGCACGGGCACAGAGCCCACAGCTTCCCAGAACACAGCGACTGAGCATTGGAAAGAAACACGATAAGGTGCAAACACATTTCACTTCTAAATGTCAGACATCTTTTATTACTTAACTCGGCAATCTCAGCCCCTGCCAACTGGCAGCCTCTCCCGAGCCAGGAGGGTGATGGCAAACCCCAGTGGCTGCTGGCACAGGGCCCCGGCGGGGACGGCTTTTCAGAGGAACACAGGGGGTGCTCCCCCCCCCAGCCAGGGCACTGCCTCTGCCCGCCAGCACGAGGAGCTCCTGCTGGGCCACCACACCAGGTGTGACAGCCACAGGAAGCCACCAGCAGCGGGGCAGGCACGGAGCCCAGGAGACCATTCTGCAGACCAAGTGGTGTCAAACAGACTGGGCAGGCTGGGAATCCCACACCTCTCCAGGGTCCATAGGGACAAGGGAAGGAAACGTGTGTCCTTGCTGCCTTTGGTGCAGTTTAATGGGAGTCACAAATACTGCTCCTCACTGCGAGTTCTAACGAAAGACAAACTTATGTGAAACCTACTCCTGCCTGGAATCCCCCACGGATCAATATCAAACCATTCCTACGAAACTTTAAAGCGCCACTATATTTTTTATAGGAACATTAAAACCAAACACTACTGGAAAACCCTGCCAGTCTTCATTAAATGCTACAGGACAACTTCACAGCAGATAACTCCTGGGCATTTCCACAGAGCCTGAGTGATTTAGAAGTCCAGGAATTGACTCAGCCTTGACACCATCCTCAGGACTACCCTGCCCTTGGTCTCTCCAGACATCCATGGGGACGTGCATCCCCAGTGGGAACGTGTGCCCACAGGCATTTGGCACAGTGAGCACCCTCCTGCTCAGCAGTGGGGCAGAATGGACCTGACATTGGGTCCTCTGGCATTCCCAGGGGAAAGGTTAACTGCACTGACAACTGACCTGCATGGAAATCTTTCTGCATGGAGGGCATTTGCTGGCACACAGACAAGGGCAACCATCACCACTGAGCTTGGTGGGACTGCAGCCTGCCCAGCAACTCTACATACAGCTCTGAGCAGCCACCAGCCTGCTGCTCCCTCCGAGAACCTCCTCTTCCTTCAAGAGAGATAGTTAATATTCAGGAACATGCCCCTTATAAACTGCCAATCCACCAATTTTAAAGAAGCAATATTCATTTTGCTAAAGAAATGGTGTTCTTAACACCACAAAATTTTTTACACACATAAAGAAATATATACCCTTCATATACATATACAAAAATAAGTTTGTGTTAACTGTGATTTATGAGTTTATTTAGTGCAAATATGGACAAACTAATATGCTGTTTAGAGGCAAATACCTACTGGGATTAGCAAAACATTTATTTATTTAGTCAGCTGCTAAATGCTCAATTTCAGTTCCCCAGTGGCACTCTTGATTTGATCTGTATTAACTTCTGAAAAATTATAAGACCATCTAGGTACGCTGACTGGATATATTCTGTGTTTTAGTGGCTTTCTCGGTACATAAAATGCAGCAGATTGATGGGGGAGGGATGGATGTGGACATTCTCTCCCAGCCCCACTAAATCTGCCAACGTGCAGTACACCGAGCGGTGATGGTGCTGACTCTCTCTTTCCCCTGGCAAAAAAAATGACTTCATGTTATTTGCTTTAAAAAAACCCTAACCCAAATCTTTGGAATCAATGGTCTAAAAGGCGAAGCAGCCACTGAGCTCAGGAGCCCCTGTCCCAGCTCTGAACTTCTCCCAAACACATAGGTTACTAAGAGGAGGTGACACACATGCTGCAAAAGGGTATTTACTAAACTAACATAGAAACTACAGAGTGCTGGAAACTAAAGAGGAGAAAGTTTCTAGTGCAGTTAGTGTGATGGAAGAACTGGAATTTCTACTAAAAATAGTGACTATTTAAAACATTGAAAGGAAGTTCTCCTTTTCTTGTAAGGGAAAATAAGAGAATTGCAGCCTCCTACCACCTCATCAGAAGTAGCCAGTGTAGACATAAGGTGAGGAACACACACATCAAACTGTGCTAACAGATCCGTGGCTGCAGGCAGGGTCATTACCAACTTCTGCAATGCCCACAGCACAGCCACGAGCCAGGCTCTGCCACAGACAAACCAGTGGAACGTTCCTGCCAATAACCTGTGGATGCTTCCACCAAGGCGTAATGAAAAGCATCAGAATCTATGAAATCCAGGTGAAATAAAACACTGCCCAATAGCTCGTGACACAGAGGTGTCCTAAAAATGACTTTCCTGAACCCTATGGAGAAAGGCAAGGTCTATCCCTGCAGCCATCCCACGCTGCCCAGCTCCCACCTGGGTCGCACGTTTCCCATCAGCAGAGAGGACTGCACAGGACGGATGGATGGATAGGGGCAGGCCAGAGGGGCTCTAACAATTTTCTGGTACCTGTACTTATTGGGGAACATCCTCTCACAGTCTTTGCACTCGTAGACCTGTCCATCACTGAGACTTTCTTGCTTGATCTCGTCATTCAGGGTCTCGTAGAGGGAGCTGACGGCGTTGCACGCGTACTTCTTGTGGCGCCGCAGGTCAAACTTGGACTGGAACAGCTCATCACAGTCCTCGCAGCGAAACGTGTGCTCTTCTGCAACAGAGAGAGAGAGTGATTTTGACTTGGGGATCAGGAAGTTCAAGCAACACTTTATTTTACCCAACACTGGGCTTGTAAAGAAAATGTAACGCTCTGTGAGGATCTATCAGACAAACAAACACAGAGGAAAGCGAGGCAGGCTGTGCCAGCACATTGCTTTTGCTTTAAGCATTAAGAAAAAGAAAATAAATCACACAACCAGGAGAGATCTCGTTTCCTTTGTGTCCTGGCCTCTGCCGAGATGCAGAGACCTACAAGAATTAGCAGCTACACAAACTGTGGGGCTGCTCTGGAGTACTGTGTTTGTTTGCAATGAGGTTTTCTGAATATACAAATGAGCTTTACCTCAAAAGGGGCTGCCAGGGTAAAAAGGAACAAACCACACTCATATAAAGGCAGATACTGGGAAAAGCAGATTGCCACAGCACGAGCCTGGAGAAGCTCCTTTCTAAGACAATGTCTTTCTGGTGCTACCCCCTGAACTCATCCTGCACAACTGCAGAAGCACAGTGAGCCATCGAACCCGAGGAGTTCAAAACCAGAGTGCCATGGAAGAAAGGAAAGGAAGCCAAATTCTTTGTTGTTGTGCTGGGTTTTTTTCTTTTTTAAAAAAAAAAGAAAAGATCTAATGCACATAATAAATTATTGTAGTCAAGGTCAAACAAATTAAAAAGAGGGCAGCTATTATTAAGTTTACAAGGCAGCATCCTGACCATAGTGCCAAACCAAACAATCAGCTCAGAGCTGTAAATTTTCCAGGAGAACGACCTCTGGGAGGGAGCAGGGATAACTCCGGGCTCCTCCGCCCAGCAGCCACCCGAACCAGCAGCTCCCCAGCCACCGCTCCCGCACTGCCCTGTCCTCCTCTCCACGCTCCCTCTGGACTCCGCGGCTCTGCTTCGTATTAAGTTTTATTCTCTTTTCCTGATAACTTTCCTTTCAGGAAGAAAGCCTGTGGTAAAACGCATTACTCAGAGGGAAGAGTGGAAATATTCCTTCTAAGAGATGCAGCCAAAGCCGGCGCTGGGATGGAGCCCGTCCATCCCCCAGCGCTCTGCGGGGAGCGGGACCGGCACTCGCCTCTTCTGGCCGCTTCTCTGCCCAGAGCCACAGCCAAAACCTGCAGCCCCTCAGCAAACCTTCAGCTTAAGGTACCCTGTGCACTTGTCTGCCCAAAGTTCTGCACGATTACAACCAGTCAGGCCGTGCTTTAAGTCCTGAAATTGTTTTGTGTCAGTAATGAGCACAGGCAGCATCACACCCCGAGACCGCCTGCACTCGGGCACTCACCTCCCCTCTCCAACACAGCCCATTTCAACTCGGGCTGTGGTTTGCAACCTGTGCCCCCACACAGTGGGGAGTCTGCAACTTGCTTCTGCGGTGACTAAGACAGGCAAGATCCCAGCAGCTACCACAGCAAGCTATGTAGGCAGATGAAACCCAGAGTGGTCCACACCTACACGGAAAGTATCAACATGCCTGTGAGCTGGAAAAAGTCAAACACAGCTAAAAAAGAAAATACCACTAAGAGACAGCCAGCAAAGCCTTGCTATTTATCCAGGCAGCATGTCCAGTGGTACTACAACCCCTCTGCACAAGGAGTGAATAAAACATAGAGATGCTGTAGGATTTCCTGAACTGCAGAACAGAGGGATGTGAACAGACATAAAACCAGCAGGTCAACATTTTCCTTTGGGGGCAAAGAGGATTCTGACTAAAAAAAGAGACCCAAGAGAAGAAAACACTCGTATCTTTCCCATTTCAACTAGCTTTGACAGATTGTGTGCTCTGAAATTGCTACCAACAGCCTCACAGTGAGGTGGATCAGGCCCTGCTCTACTTAGAGAAATTCTGCTTGCCAGCATTTTGCAGAACAGCACCAACATGTGTCTCGTGTTTTATGTTCCTGGGGAGGGAAACCTGGGAGTCAGGATATAAAAAACTACCTAGCAGTATCAAGTGACTCTGTATAACCTATCATTAAAATAATCCAAACTGCTTTTTATGGAAAAAAAGAAAAAAAAGGACTGCAGCACCATGTTATGCCTTGGTATTGCATTTCACTTGTAACAGCACGCACAGCACACAATGCTACCTACCAAAACTGAGTGCTTCATCTGCACGTGCCCATGGACAGAAAACATTCTCAGTGTGAAAGCACAAATGGGGGGTGAGGGCTGTGATTCTGTGTGTTCAGGCACCTTCTCACTCTCCACACGTCCAGAACTTGGGTGGGAAGTGACAAACCTGAAGCACCCTGAACGCAGGCACTGCATGGGCTGTGGCATTAATCCCACCACGCTACCCCTGCTAATTCCTAATGAATTCACATTAGCTCCCACACACACCAAACAAGTGTTTATCTGCTACCACATTGGGTTGTCACAGCCTCAAACGTCACACTGCACTCTGTCACTGGCACTAATAAACATGACCTTACTTCTGCCTCGGAGACTTACGTGGGACAGGAGTTGGTCTGACTCACGCAGCCCACTGAACTGTGGAGTAACAGGATAAACCCCTCAGTAACTCCAGATAACGTGGAACTGCCCTGGCAAGGTGTTCCTCAGAGCTCACCCCACAAACCAAACCTTTCCTCTCTGCTCTTCTGTGAAGGCAGCGATGGCTTAAGGTGAGCCATAGGAGTGACTGAGAGCCCTCCAGCCTGGGAACTTCCTGATACCTTCACCTCTTACAACACTCCTACAAAACTCCCAGCATCTCTCAAGCCCAAACTGGCAATTCCCAGCCCTGAAAACCTGGAGTGAAGGACACAGATTTTTACTTTTATTTCCTTTTTTTGACTTGAGAAAATGCATCAAAATACCTCCTAAAAATCCATACAGCATTCTTCCTCCTTCAGTTTGAGATTTACATCATTAACCACGTAAACAATCTTATTTCTCCCAAACTATCCTCTAGGAACCAGAAATCCAGTTTGAGTTTGGAAAACTAGCCCTGGAGAATAATTTATTACACACCTGGCTGAAGATGAACAACTGGCGAGCCCCCCTCTCACAGCACACACCTGGTGAGCCACTGCCTGTTGTTCCCCGTGAGAATAACAAACGTTATTTGTGTCCTTCCTAGGAGATTACAGAGGAGGCAGACAGATGACATACACTAACAGCCTCAGCAATAACTGTTAGAGATTTTGCTGCTAATTCTCCTTGTCCTTTGGCAGCAGAACTGCAGATCTCACCCAGATCACAGGGCACAGAGGTGACCCTCAGCCAGAGGAGCTGGCAGGGCTCTGTGTGCCCCAGCTGAGGAGCTGCTACATCAGACTTTTAATACAAAACGTAAGGAACAGGACAGCTCAGCTGAGGCACACACATCTTCTGCTTTGGCTTTTGCATACTTTCAGAGCTACAGATTTTACAGCTCTAGCCCCTGCATGTCACTACATGGAAAAAACAAACCCTGCCTATTTCACAGAGGCTCATGGTGCAGTGACACCAGGGCACCTCCTCCATCAGCAAACACAGCAGAAAAGATGGATGGTAAGAAAAGAAATACATGGGCTTCAGGATATTTGGGTTCACAAAAGGAAGTTTTTATTGAAAAGAAGAATTAGAGGACTGATGAAAACACAGTTAAAAGCTTTGGAGTCACACACTACATGTCACCACTGGTTGGAAGTGTTTTGATGCTCAGACAGGTTAAACAGAGGAAGGGCTGGCTGGCTGGCAGAGCAGCTGAGTGGACTGTACCAATATCCATCCCTGCTTCTGAACTTCAGAAGATCAGACTCGTCAATAAATCCCATGCCAGGGAAAGGACCTGACCTGCAGGCTAAGGGCCAGACCATCACCCTGCAAGAACGAAACCTCAGTAACAAAGGAGGCTCGGGGCTGAGCCAAGATGACCTGGTACCTATTTTGTGTCTTTTATCAGACAGCCAGTCTGTAGACTTCAGGTTCATTAAAGTGTTTGGGGTTTTTCTCCTTCTTTAAGCACTAAAAACACCGCCCTTCAAAACAAGTTCTCATCAAAGTTTTCTTCTTCTTTTCAGCACCACAAATGAAAACACTGCCCTTTGGTTACTGCTCCCGTACCTTGCAGAGAGAAGGGGATAAAAAGAAAAGAAAAACCCAGCTACACAAAAATTGCTGCCTGTTCTCTATGTCTTGTTTGTCAAATCTATGGTTATATGTGTCTATCTTAAGTTCCATCAGTAACACTCAGGACAAAGCAGGAATGTAACAGAAAAATAAATCAGTGCCTAATAGCTTTCAGAGAAACCAAGGGGAACACAATTATGTGGCATCTACATGCTAATCTACCAGACTTGAATCTCAAAGGAGTTCAAGTGCCCTACTCAAAATTCCTGCAGTGATAAGGGGTCTGCTGTGTTTGGCTGGGGTTTGGATAAAAGATTTTTATGATAATTATCTTTGTGTGGAACAATTTTGCATTTTCTTTCTTGTTAATTCAGAATCCAGATGGGGGTGCGAGGCAGCAGGAAGATAGCATTACTGAAAGTAAAAAGTATTAAGAAGTCAAATATTTAATGTTGGCCTATTACAATTTGAAGGCAATTATGTGGCAAAAGCACTAGACGTTACCAGGAAGATACAGATAAATGTTACATAATGATGAAGATGGAAAACAAGGAGCACTTTTTGCTTGTTCAAATGAAAGCCTATTAGGAACAGAAATGCAAAATGGTGAGCTAGCTCCCCGAGTTCCCCCTGACACCAAAAAAAAAGGTGTGTGTTACTCCACCATTGTGAATACAGAATTATTCATCTGTGTTGGTCTCAAGAAAACTATTAAATTTTTTGTGAAAAAATAATCCCAAACCTGACCTTCTCTGCTACCGCACTGCCTGTTCCTCCACCTCATCCACGGACCTTCAGCACAAGAGCTTTCAGCAGCACCAACCCTCAAACTACTCATTTCTTTTCAGAAATATTTCACGCTAATTGTGCATCTCATATGAACACTTGTAAGGAGTTCCACTGCAACTTTGAATCTGAAAATTATATTCCTATACAAATAAAAGAAAATAAATGTGTTGCAGGATGTCCAGGTGAGACAACTCAGATTTCAGTGGTTAATTGTGCAGAACAGCATTTCCAACTAATGGTTTAAAAATAACTGGTAGGTGAGAATATACTCATAGAAATTAGTCATCAAATAATACTACAAAACCTGCAAAAGGCTCTACATTCAATGAATGGACAAAGAAAGACATAAGTAATATGCTCTAATAATCTTTTCGCTTGAGAAAATTCAGGAACCTTTCACATTCTCTAACTTTCACCATCACCAAATGCCTAACAGGCTGAGGAGCAGGAAGCTCCGTGCTGCTCCTTAGTGAAAAGGGAAGTGCTTTATAGCCATCTTTGTGCACTGTGAGAAAGGAAGGAGGACTCAGAGCCCTCTCCTTTCCCATCCCTCTTTACAAGTTCTCTTGAATTTCCTGTAGCGCCGTCCTGGGGCAGGAAGAGAACCCCAAAACCTCAGTGCACTGCTCCTTGCTACAAAACACCCGCCCGATCTGGGAAGCATCACAGGCTTTTAGACAGTGTGTGATGGCTGAATTTCAGTAATTAACAGCAGGGTGTTTGGAGGGAAATGGCCACGCTAGCACGCAAAGGAGTGAATCAGGCTTAGTCTTGCAGGTTGCTCCACACACAACCTGCAGTTAAGGAAACTTCTCCCTCTGGGACCCTGTTCAAGCTCCACACCTTGCCCAGCAACACCACCTCACTGCAAGGCAGGAGAGACATTGCAGTCATAAAAATGTGACCTTTCCTTTAAAAATAATCGTTCTTCTGCCCTGCACTGCATCATTTCAGGGCTTCCGAGGCGTTTAGATCCTAGCAATAATAATTCTAGCAATGACTGTTCCATCCTCTGCCCGGATCCCCCTTTCCTGTGTAAGCTGAAGCTCTGCAGACCAGCGCTTTGCAAGCCTTGGAATGGTTTGGCCCATTTTTGTTACACCCAAAGAAACACGGTGACCCCGGGGATTAAAAAGGCACCCCCAATCATACACAAAAATCACAATGTTCCTCAAAGAGAAGCAGCAAATTAATCTGTTGCATGTCTTAATAAAAACTTGGTTGTTCTCGTTGACTAAGACAGCTGCTCTCACCAGAGAAAGAGTGAAAATAGGCATAAAGTATCAACAGGAACAGCAGGGGCAGGTACTGGAGCAGGGTTTTGTCCCAGTTCAGCACTAACTGAGGTTCCCAACATTCCTAGTTGGCTGGTAAGAGGTGCAAAAAGGTCCTATCTAGCAAGACAAGGCCTTACCTTCCATGCTGGGCGCCATGTTCCCAAGTGAATAACCACCTTCCTTCAAATACACCAAGAGCTCTTCTCCTGGCTCAATTTCTTTAATAACTTTATAATAGATCTGGGAATCAGAAACAAAAATTGAGAGACATGTTAAATATGCAAAGACTTGCATTTTACATTTTAACCAATAACTCAAATTATTGCAGCTAATAGGGGAGGCTGTCATTTGATTGGTGTGATAATTGCTACTGAGAGCTCTTTTCTCCTGCCTTTACCTTACTCAACGTGTATCAGCATTTCACACAGCTCGGACAATGAAGTGGTATTTACAGTAACAGCCTCTCAAACCAAATCTTCCCATTGTTTTCCCTACCTCCTGTGAGCTTTGTACATTTGTTACAGTGAAGATCCCGCGGGTGGCATCTCTGAGCTGAAATTGGCTTGATGATTAGAGCTGAATTAGTGTATCTTCATGGAGTTGTCCTGCAGATGACTCTCACCTACAGCCTGAGGACCTGACCCCCAAAGACAAGATCTGAACCACTCCAGGTGAGCTGCTGATCCCCACCCTGAGGTCCTGTGTAACCACAGAACCTGGACCTGCATCACGGGCTGAACCAAAGTGAATTCTCCCACTCCAAGGACGTATTTCGTAGAAAACCCTACAGGGAGAAAGAGTCTCCTTTACCCAAGGTGCAACCAAGTGCACCATTGCAGGGCATCAATGTATGTGACAAACAGGTCACGTTCCTTCAAGGTGGCACCAGCCTTCGTGGGGAGGGGAGCGTGCAGAGGGGCTTGCTGGTTCCCTGGGACAGCTGATCACTAAATCTGCCTCGTACTCACACACTGCTCCTGGTAGTACGCAGGGTGGTGGCTGGGGCAGCTCTGGGCACGGGGAGGGAGCTCAGAGCCCCGGCTCGAGGGCATCGCATGGACACGTCCACCAGGAGACCCGGGGGAACAGCGGCAGGAAACCAGCGGGGGGGTTGCGATGGCAGAGGGGGGGGAGCTACGGGGAACCCGAGACTCGGTGCCCTCGGGGGGCTTTCGAGCGTGCGGGACCCTGTCTGCTCCTAACGGTGACACCGTGAGGCTGCACCAGACCCCAGTCACCAGCCGCAGAGTTCACCAGCACCGCACGAACCCCCCGGGTCCCGGCTATGCCTCGCCCCCCCCAGCCCGGCTCGGTGCCGCCCCCGGCCAGGGCAGCGGAGCCCCGGGAGCCGCAGGTGCCTCCGCCCCGGTGTCCCGGGTGGGCACCGCTGCCTCCGCCGGGGCCG
>VZRW01012156.1:83231-101777 GCA_013398125.1 Aegotheles bennettii
CCCCGCGAATTCACCGCACCCCGGGTGCGAACGGGCTGACCCTGCCCGGCAGAGGCGGCCCCCCCGTCCCGCACCAAGGGACCGCAGGGACACGGCCACGGACCCCGATGTGGCTGCCGGCGGGGCCCCAGCCCCGCGGGTCCCCAGCCCCGCCAGCACCCGGGCACGGGGGGTCCCCGCTGGGCACGGCCGATGCGCAGCCAGGAGGGACACGGGAGGGACCCGGGTGTCCCCGCACAGCCCCCGGCACCCTCGGCTGGAGAGGAGGCGGACGGGTTCGGAAAGCCTGCATCCAACTTCCGCACGGACAGAGGGTCCGTTCCTACGGATGCCACTGAAAACAACGGTATAAAATTCTCCTTTCCCTCATTACTCTTTCCATTTGCACTTCAGCTCTCTCCTGCCTGCTCGTTCATCGAGAAAAGCCTTCCCGGGACCAAACCACGCCGAGTTTTGTGGAAACCTGTCTGAAAAACAAAAGGAAGGCTGGGAATAAGCACAGAGCTCAGGCTCAAGTGCCGGTGTGCCAGCGGTAGCTGGGAGAGAAGGAAAGCACTCAAAATAGCTGTTAGACATTCCTCTTCCAGCTGGTAACCCAAAACCAAAGCAGCACTAAAATACAAACCAAGATCTAAAAGGTAACCCTGGTTCATGAGTACACTCACAAATTTTACACTGGAAAATCCTCCACAATTACAACACCGAATGGCAAACGCTGCCCCTGCCACAGCCCCGCACGCCTCTCCCTCTCCTGTCTGCTCAGGACAACGTGGCTTCTGCACCACAAAGACACGTCTGTTACAGTCGTGCAAGAAATAGAGTACAAGCTTCACTACTGCTTAGGGGAAAGTTGGATTCTGCTGGAGTCACATTAATTTCATCAAACATTTCATTATAATAATTAACTTCATCTTGCAATCATGCTACTGATGGTCTGAATTAATTAAAACTGCTTCTGTGTTTCCTTTCCTTTTTTATTTGTTGTGCACCGAAAAAAGATCAGATTTACTAATTCATCAGAACATTTACATTCATAAATCTTTTATGTTCATCATTTATATAAAAAAATCCGCACACTGACATGCCTTGTTTCTCACAACAAAAGGGGCATCTCTCCTCATTACCAGACAGCTCTATTTAACACAAAATAATTAACAATACAAGTAGGTTTTGGGTAGCGCTCTCACAGTTGATTCTAAAGACTAAATTTCTTGATTTTTATCAGAATTATTCTAGGCACGGGGCACTAAAGGAAGAAGGGAAAAGGGAAAGTAAAAAATGAACCCAGAGGAATCCTTTTCCAGTCCGGGTTTGGTACACGGGGCTGCTCTGGGGCTGCTCCTGCGGGTGTGAGCAGGGGGCACGGGAGAGCCGGCTCGGGCTGGGGCGTTTTGCAGCGTGCAAAGAGGCACTTCGGTGCGTTACTGAAAGTATCGATAGTGCAGAGCCACAACACACCCCCCCGGGCGGGGGCTGATCGCACTTCCACAGCAGCACCGAGTAACCCAAGCTGCACATCTCTGCTCCGGGAAAAAGTGTTCCTGAGGCAGCCACAGCCCAGCCCCGACCTGGGAACTCTTTAACTGTTTCCAGCAGCGAGGCAATAGATGGAGATGAAACATGTCCAGTGAGAAAAGCACACCTGGGAGTGACCTCGTGATGGTACCAGCTCTGTTTCCCTGCTGTAGGAGTTATGCCCGTTATTTATCCGAGCCTCGGCACAGCAACACGTTTGTGCCTCAGGGAAAAAGGAGGATTAGGGACCCGGGAGAAGGGCTGTGGTGTTACCTACAGAGCAAACCACACAGCACCGATCGCACCCGTGCGATGGGCAGAGACAAAACCAGCTCAGAGCCGCTGCTTTATGTCCGTGTCTCACAAAGAGTTAAGTGTGCCGGCAGTCCAGGGAAACAGCAAGGCAAATGTTCCTTCCCACTGCTCGCCCAGGACGACTCTCAGAGCCGTGCGTGTGCCGGGCTGGCGCACGGAGGAGCGGACACGGCAAAGTTTGGCCTCGTGTTGTCCTGGCCGGAACGGGGCTGCACATTTTGCTTTTGTTCAGATGTTTTCCTCCTTCGGAATCGCCTTCCCTTTGTTTCAGCTAAGCCACATCGCTTTTCATTTCCTCTTTTTAAGGCATTGTATTGCACACCTAGGAATCCTGAGCAGAGCCACCGAGTATGTAAAATACACAAACTATTTCTGTTGTACACACACACAGAAGATTGCCTTATTAAACAGGCTTGATTTTTTCCATCACTGCAGCTCCCATTAGTCCTTCTTTTTTTCCAATATATGCAACACAAAGAAAAGCAGCAGCTAGCATCCTGAAGGCAAGCTCACGTCTATTATATTACATATACTCTGTTTAATATTACCATCTCCTGAATAAGAACAGGTCAACTGCTGAAGTATTTGCCCCATGAAGGCAGCAGTAGCAACATGAAAAAATAAAACAGAAGTCATGTATCATTTTCCAGACACATTTAGCAAATCGTATCATTTTTCTACCATTCTCTTCCAGTCCCCCTTTAGAAACACAATAATCTCAGTCAATCAGGGATCTACTATTCTTTTCAAACACCTATCAAGTAAGAATAAACACAAAGATAACCAGCTAACATTATTTTACACTTGAAAATTGGTTTCACTATTGAAAAATAGCTAATGAAACGTCTCAGCTAATCTATTTCTAAATAGCAGCATTTTAATCTGTGAATTGGAAAAAAAAAATTCAGGGGTCCAGATTCTGCTGTCAAATTCTTCACTAAAAATCCAGGAAAATTCCCTGTACATTCCTGGAAATGTTCCCAAGTTACGGGAGCTTAAAGAACAGAACGTGGGCTGGGGAGGGAGGAAGGCACTAAGGACCATCTCCCATGTAAACATGTTTATTGCTTTCCTGAAAAGGAAATGGGGTTTACGAAAAGTTTGTCCTGGCTCTTACCATCACAATGCTGCTTAGTTATTTCATGGGTAATCTTCTAATGCAAAAGCTTTTCTTTTCTTTATGTACTTACAAACAAACCCAAATCTCTGCATGCTGACTGAGCAGGAACCATAAAGCCTTTCTCCCGATTTTTTTGAGTCCCTGGTATGGAATAAAATGTACCCTGCTAGCAGCGTGGAATTAAATAAAGTTAAACCCAGCAGCATGAGGAGACAGCACTAGGTAGAAATCATCAGTGCTTAGTCACTCTGCAGATTTATAACGTGTTTCCGGCTTTAGGAGTCACTCTCGTAAGGGCCTGAGACACTGCTGAGCTCCCTCCTTGCCAAGATCTCCTCTCCTTTCCGGGATCCCTCCCTTCCCAGCCTCAGGATGCTCAGAGCACCAGCAGAACCTCCCCTGGAACGAACTGCACGTGGGGTTTTGTGCACAAGAAAATAAGTTTGAAATCAACACAAATTTAGTTTTCTAAATATATCCCACGGGGAAAATGAGGGGATTCACTTCTGCAGCACAGACACTTCAGTCCCTGACTTCAGTGCAGCAACCACACGAGCAAAACTGCCCACGCTCAGAGGTATCCACAGGAAGAGATCTGTAACACCCCCCCACACCGTTTGTATTAGTACAGAACTCACACTGACAGCAGCTAAATACAAAGAAAAGGGTAAAACCACTGTGTACCCTCCAGCTAGGTGTAACTACAGCATCTCTGGCTTTGGTACCTCCTAGTCCTGTGTTCCTTAGGGCCAGGGTGAAGAACTTGATTTTGCAATGTAGTAATTTGAGTGTTTAAGAGTTCAAACACAGAGGGTTCGTATCCAAAGGTACCTGGGCTACTCATGAATTATCAATTCACTGAGTCTGGTGAAAGCAGAGAGCAGCTCACAGACGGAGGCGTTAGGGACTGTTTGACATTTTTCTCTTCTATTGAAACTTGCATCTTACTCTCTGTTTTCACGACAACCACACGCACTCACAGCCATCTCTAGCCACAATCCAGAAGAATGATTATCAGTTTCAATAAAAGAACTAACCACCAACTAACACCAGAATCTTTCCAGGACGGAAAGCAGCGAGACTTGGGTTTGTGGAGTGGTGTGAGAGAAAACTTGGAATGAATAGGACATTCCAGAACAAAATGGTTAAATTGCCTCCTCTATAGATAATAATAATAATACAAAAATCCACAAAGATTTTCACGTGCTGCTGATTGCTCTAAATACTGCTGCCATCCAAATGAGTCCATAGGCTGCCATAATCAATAGCTTAGGAAATACTATCTCCTTACTCTGACTTCACTCCTCCCTGCAGAGCATCCAGTGCCTGTAGTTATCAATCACCATCATCTGCTGCTTTTACACTGGATTTTTTCATTCCCACTAGCTGGCCTGACCTAAGACTCTCCAATCTTTCAGGAAAGAAGGCTGACGGGGAGAAAACATTTTGTTTTGCTACTGTTTCATTATATTCTACGCCTTTTTATTTTCTTTCTCCTGAAGAAGCATTTGCTTGCTACCCACCCCCTTTTATGTGACTTTTAGTAAGTTTATTTATTAAGAAGTTGTAAAAGAGTGGTCATTGCAGAGAGAAAATAAAGAAAAGGAGATGAGCGTGTGTGATAAACAGCTGTTCTTTCCAATCAGATTGCTGCACGCACTAAAAATATACACAACCAAACATCTCCAGATGAGGGACAAGGACAGAAAGACCTGCGATGGACTGGGCTTGGAATAAAATGCGATACAGCCTCCAGGTTTCTGGCAGATTTTGTAAATATATGTAGTCCTTAATCTAAGTGTTTATAAGGACCTGGGAAAGGCCAGCAGTGTGCAAGTTAACATTTTTAAAAGCAGTGTGTAT
Source organism: Aegotheles bennettii (assembly GCA_013398125.1). NCBI lineage: Eukaryota > Metazoa > Chordata > Aves > Caprimulgiformes > Aegothelidae > Aegotheles > Aegotheles bennettii. Next base: position 88,045 of record VZRW01012156.1, read on the forward strand.
TCATGTGAAAAAAAATCCTGTTTCTTTACCCAGCCTAAGATTTCTTTTTAAGAAACCCAAATCAAGATATTTGGGTTTTCTCTTCCTTTAAATATTTATGTTTTTCTACTGCTGCTGTTAAAAATCCTCGGTAACAGCTTCACCACCCTTTTGCAGGGATGGATGCATGGAAAAAGTCACCTGCAGAGACCACTGAGCAAAACTGCTCTTCAGAATCGGACACAGGTAGCTGGCTGAGGCTACACCTAGGTGCAAAGTGCTGGAAAGCATGAGTGGCATTGGTCCTGTTAAATCTCTGGGGAGTCCAACAAGGGCCCTCAGCCGAAGGTGTGTGCCTGCCTGAGCTGCAGGGTGCCTGGCGAGGAACCCGGCTCAGCTGCCGACTCCTGGGCACGGTGCAAGACCTAAGTACCAGGTGAGGGAAAATGGAACGGCCCCCATGATATTTATCCTGTCATTCTGTGAAACTGAGACCCAGGAGCAGCCCTGTGTATGTCGGAAAGCACCGAGCAGCTCACGGTGTAAGACAAGGAGTTGATGATAAATGTTGGCTCTTGGTTAGAAGGCTCCTTGTTGTAAGAGCACTTGTGAGTAGTGGTGAGTGGGCACTGAAGCAATCAGCAGCTCATTTTAGCTAAGCAGGCTGAAATTTAGAGCTTTGTGCCTCAATCTCCTCTGGATTGCTTAAATCATGAACATTTGTGATATTTTTGTTGATTATTTTTTTTTTTTTCTGAACCCAAAGTTAAGTTATTTAAAAGAATTTTATACAGGAACTAAGGTCACAAAGTGGGCTGACATTCTGGCACACCCAGAGCTGCTCTCATTTTACGTGAGCTGCCTTACTCAGGCTGACTCCAGCTTCCCCCTCAGCTACACAACATTTTTAGATGTTTTTGTTAGAAATATGTTCTCCCATCCTCAGCTCGTTTTTTGTGCCTCCTGTTTGCTAACTGCTAATAACATTAAGACTGCATTTATCCTTTCAGTTAGGTCTGAAACAGTAACTTATATCTGAATTGTACCCATTTTGAGGTTTGTGAAACTCCCAGCTTTGATTGCTCATCTTGAATCCATTTTGGGGTTTAAGCCTCAAAGAACTTCACAAACATTAGCAAACGTTATCGAAATCCCATTAATTCTGTGTAATATCCCTTGCTCACACCCTTGCCTGGAGACTGCTCCACCAGCATTTCTGTGATATACCTGTTAGGTTTTTACTTTTTCTCCTCTTCAGCAGATTCCCAAACCAACTCTCGCTCCCCTCTTGACCACAGCCAGCAACTGAGTTTACAGCTTGGACTCCTGCTCTCTACCTACCACTGTCAGCTGGGTCCATCAACCTCCTGCAGCTTTGATGGCAACGAAACACCAGCACCAGTTTCCACTGGTGTCACTGTTTTGTTAACCTATGTTTCACACCAGGTTTTGACATTTCACACCATCTTCCCCACCCCAAATGGAGTCAGGGACTGGAAGATCACGAGCCCAGGGGTTTTTAGACCGTTTCAGGATGAATCCCTCAGTCCCTTCTGTTCAGCGATGCCATTATACACTGTCCACTGACCAACCCCCCTCCAGCATCTGTGGGGTGGTGAGGTGAGCACAGTAACTCAGTAATTGGCAAAGTCATTACCTGGTCGTTAACGTGGCACACAGCCAGGTTCTGTTCATCACAGGAGCAGGCCACACGGATGTACTTCAGCCAGTTCCCAGCTCCACTCTGGCTGGCATCAACACAGAATTTCTCATTTCCCAGGTCATCAGCAATCTGCAGAAGAACAGGAGAAGAAATACATGGGTCATCTGATATCTAATGCTAGCTACAGAAAGAAGAATTATTTGCAATGCAGGACTGCAAACAAGAAACAGCAGGAAGGAATAAAAAGCTGAGGAATAAAAGCCCTCAAATATTTAAAAGCCCAGGTGTGGGGAAAAAAGGGTTAATTTGTTGTGATCTAAAGGAAAGCACTGTTTTACCAGGAGGAGACTTAGCACTTTTTCTTTCGTAAGGCAGCAGAAGCAAGTTCCATGATACAGGGACAGCCAGGACACACAGTGATCCATACCAGCAGTTGGCACCTCACTCATAAGAGCACATTTAAAAAATTACACATTTAAAAATGACACCACCAAAATGAGGAAAAGCCCTCTGAGTCCTATGCACAGCAAGACTATGTTCTGCTCGTAAGTGGGCCTCCTTATTACAGAAACTCCTTTTTTCCTTAGACTTAGGCTTCCCCCTACCCCTACTAGACCCCTGTGTCATTGCAAATTACTTCAGTCATCAAAAGCTCTTAGCGTGCTTTTACTAGCAATTAATTCTCTCAAAATCTCATGGGAGACGATAATACTTTCCCATCTATTTCAAGACAGAGAAAAAAGAAAAGGTAGGAACAAAGGAAAGAAAAAATAAGAAAAAAACCAGTGATGACAGCAACAGATCAAGTATGAGGTCAGGCTGAGAAGTCTTGGAGCGACGCTGTCAGCTGAGATTCCCACTGCCCAGCTCCAAACACCCATGGAGCATCAGGATCACGCAGCAACAGCTCGGTCTGGACAAAGGGAAAATCATGCCTTTAGGATTTGGCTGCTTCTTTCCTAACCAAAACACAGCCCTGAGGCTTCAGTGAAATCCTGCATTTTCTCCCAGAAGTATTTTAAATAAAAACTACACACAGCAACACCATGCACCCAAACCGTCCCTTAGCTTTGTAAGACACTTGGGAGGGATTCCTAATAAACACAATTCATAGCTCAGTAAATCAGACGGAGGGATGGACACTGAACACCTGCAGTGTTCCTGCCCCTTCCTGTGTTCTCAGGTTATGGCTCCGGTGCCCGGTGCAGAGCCCCACCTGACACAGGCAGCAGCTCTGCTGGTTGGACTGCCAGGTCTCAACCTGGGCATTCAGACAAAGATAACGAGAAACATGCAATTAGTGGCCACTTCAGGCAACTTTGGCTTCAGTGACTTCCTCAGAACACAGCAGCAGAAGCAGGGATGGAGTTTAGCTTTCAATTCAACTCTCTTGGCCACGAAACATCATCCTTCCTCTTGGAGAAAAACCCAGCCTTGTTCATGCCTCGCATTCCAGCTCCCTGAGTAAATAAAACCGGAGTTGCACAGGCAACGTCCTTTGCCACACTGCCCCAGTTAATTCCTGGAGCAGATCTATCCCTGTGGGTCTGGTAAGCAACAGGGAGCTGCCCTGCCCAAGCCCACTCGCAGAGCACAAGTCAAGGGCTGCATCGCCAGGCATTTGCTGTTGGCAGGCTTGGTAAAATGATATTGGCAAATTCTGGTTTATGTGAGCCAGCTCTCAGCCATTTGTTTCGTTTTCATCTCCTTCGTTTGGGTTCCAAAGGAAGCTCTCCCAGCAGTGCCCCCCCGGGTGCTGTCACGCTGTGGCTCCCAGGCAGGTTCCCCCGTGCCTGCAGCAAACCCCACTGATCTCAGAGGAGGGGGTAGATGATGCACATTCAGGCTCTCAGGGGCACTGCAGGGCAGTAAGCACCATTTTTTGCCCATTTCCATTGATTTCACCCCATGCCACCTAGCTAACGCCAAGTAATCCTGCCCTGGCCCTGACCCCCACCCCAAGCATCCTGCCAGGCAGTCATTCAGGATTCAGAATGTGTTCTCCAAATCCTGGGTTCCTTGCTCACCAACCCCAGCATCTTTTCCCTGTCTTGCCCCAGTACCCACTCCCGAGCTTGCGAGCCTCTCCTCTTCCACCCCCCATGCCTGGCCCCGTGGNCTGGGTCTCCTCACTTTCCAAGCCCCGGCCCACTCCCCACTCCCTGGGACAGTCCAGAACTCAGCTCCAATTCACCACCTGCTTTGCCGGGCCCTGCACGAGCCCGAAATCACCCGAAACTCTGTGGTTTTATATGAGTGGAGCTTTAACACCCAACCAGGGGTGTGAAATCACACAAATCAAAATGAGAAGAAAAGAGGTTGCATGAAGCCCTGAGAACTTCAGCCTTTGTTTTTCACACACACTTGCTCAGCTCCAGAAATAGAACAAGGTATCACCAGCCAGGGCCAGCGGCGTCACCCAAGGGCATCCTGCATGGTACTGTCCCTTATAGAACAGTTTGGCTTCTGCTATCCATGAGGGACCTTTGAAATGGGAACAGCTGGAAAGCAAAATCGATGTTCTGGAGGTAGAGGAGAGTGGACAGAGCATTACCACCAGCACTGTGGTTAAACAGCAGTGAGCTGCCACTTGCCAGCTGAAGCACAGTGAAGCAATCACACCAGTTCTCCTATCCCATTACATATATTAGCAAAAGGCATTATTTTTTCCTAGGGAATCTCCTAGGATTTTTGCTAATGCGTTTTTCCTTTGCAGTGGCAGTGGGCTGGAAGCGTGTGGGCAGCCCGATGATGAGAGGTTCCAGTTCAAGCTGAAACAATATAATTGCCTCTGAGCAGCCAGGCAGGCGCTGAGATGGTGTGCGTGGCACTGGGTGTGCAGTGGGACATCCACGTGTGGGGCTGGATCATTCTGGGGAGAACTGAAGGCACACGAACTACTGAAACACACCAGGAAAGGAGGAGCAGCACTCAGGAGTCACATCCCAGAGCCATGGAGACATCACTACCTGGCAGCACATAAGTTAGGTACCCATTAGATACTTCCAATTTATTGCAGGTACAAGGAAAAAAAAAGCGAGATACTATCTGCAGTAAGACAGGCTAATCTTACAAATCCTGCCTTTAAATGGTAAGTGTTCCATAAAAACACCAGTATTTTCAAGCACGTAGCATATGTCTTTCCTCTACAGCTGAAGAAAGAAACACAGGTGATATCTCCAAGGTTGGCAAATACTTTAAATGCTCTTTTATCAAGATGCTTCAGTATTTGTCTAACAAGGTGCCAAACTGTCTGGAAAGGAGGATTCTTCCCAGTCTGTGCTGTCTCTCGGTACAAATGATCACCAGAGCACACAAAGTGCTGCAGGATGCATTGTGGAGTGGGAGCACTCTTGAGTGAGTCCAGCTCTTTGTGGTTGACACCTCCAATTAAAGATCAAGTTCACACACTCATGCTCTTTTCTGATGTTCTCTATGGAAGCTACATAAAGATGTTAAAAATACTGAGAAATCCAGTAGTGATCACAAATTACTATCTGCAGTATCTATTTTTTCCTCTGTCAAACATGCACACACAGAACAATCCAAGTGTCTCTTCCTTCCCCTCACAGGAAAAACAAACTGAAACCTTTTACCACATCTTCTCCCAGTTCAGACCAGAAGGAAATCCAAAATCTCCTCTGCTGAAATTCTTCACACCAACTGCTTACAACTCACTGTCAGTAGCAAACCAGATTTTCTGTTCGAAGGCTTGCTTTGGGAACACACCCCAAGCATTTATTTGTGTGGGTTTCTCAGAAGAAGAGTGACCTGGACTAAGAGATAATTGATGCGCTGAAGAAGACCAAATGGAGGAATAAAAGGGAGGCAAAATAGGATTATCTAGGGGTAAATTAAAGATAGCAAATGGAAGCACAGAGGGATCCATCCCACAGCAGACTGCTGTGCACCACAGCCTCGTGATTTGGGATGTGCTCGTTGAAACAGGGGCATCCAGCTCTGCTAAAGCAACAGGTGAAACCAGCACCAAGTTCACCTCCATCAAGGACTAACCAGCAGCTTTAATCACGACACCAGTCATCCATAGATTGCCCCGTTCCCCTGGACAGGTGAGAGCTGACATCAGATATTTGGCACCAACAGCAAAAAAAAAAAATAAATAAACTGAGATGCCACAGGAAAAAAAACAACAACCAAACAAAAAACCCCAAACAACAGCAAAAGTGGTGTCACTAGCAGGAATCTGACTTGGTGGAGTTGATATTTCATAGCTGTGCTTCTGCTTGCACTGTCACTGCCCCGCAGAGCCGGGTTCAGTGCCAGGACACATGGCACGTGTCTCACCTTTCCCCCAAGCTAAGCTGGGCAGTGTGGGACAGACAGCCCTTGCAGCCCTGCTGGCAGAGTCAGCTTTCAGCTGGGCTGCAGCCTGCAGGCACTCACACAAAACTCTTTGTTGTGGGAGCACTTCCTTTGTCTCCTGTCCCTCTGACCAGTCCCCCAGTGTATCCCACCTACCGATGCCTTGTCATGGATATCTCTTTTTTTTTCCCATTGACCATTTCAAACCCAAAGTCCATCTTTTCCCCTCTGCTGCGATGGCGAGCTCAGCCTGTGCTCTCTAGTTCTGAACCCAAGGCACCCCCCTTTACTTTTGTCTTCAAACCCCACGGTTCAGCCAAGTATTCCCAACTCCACTCCCCTTCCTTGCTGATTCTGTGCCATGATTTGCTCCTACTGAGACATCTGCTATCTTTCCCCACTCCCCATCCTTCCCCTCCTCAGTCTATCTGGTTAAAACAAATGCACCTTCACGCTCGTTTGGGTGGCAGGGTTTGAACTGGCCCATCACAGAGACACGGGCTCTGGCTCCAGCCCCGGAACGCTGGCTGTGGCTGTGGCTCAGACTCATCTCTCTCCAGCCAAAAGGAAATTGTTGTCATGTTCCAGGACTCACTTTGCAGCTTCATCTGCCATCTGCTGAACAGCGTTCAAGATTTGAATCCAAAAGGCTCATTGATCTTGCAAAGGCTCTGTTTCATAATTTATTAACATCAGAAATGCTGAGTTATGAAGCAAAAGTTATGGAAAAATTCTCTTGAACGTTTACAATTTTTTTTGCACATCATTTGAGGTTTCCTGCTTCTCTAATTTGTGGGCTCTCTGTTGGGTTGTTTCTTTCACGTTTTAATGGGCAGCGTCCAACATTTGGCCTCGGCAGAGGTGTGCTGTAGGACTGGAATGCCTGGGGATCTGTCGTCAGTTAGCTTAATGGATTCCTAGTGTGCATGAAGAAACGAAGCAACCAGGAGTTTGCCATCAGTGACCCAGCGTCCTGTTGCTATAACATCCCTCCCCAGAAGCCGAAAGTGTAATAAACCTTCTCATCCCATAGTTGCAGGATCTGCCTTTGACAGTTTGGCTGATGAACACATTTTAGTTGGCAGGAGTTAGAGGGAGAGTTTTTTTCTCTCTTTTTTTTTTTTTCCCTTTTTGCTTTAATGACCCACAAGCTGATTTAGAGCAATAAACTGTTGCCATGAAGTTTTGTTGTGTTTCTTTTAAATAAAGGGGAGGGAGGGACGGCCACAATTTATGACTTTCAGAAGTAACTGAAACAGAAAGTCCATTCTTGCCACAAAATGAAGAGAAAAAGACTTCATCCAGAGAAACACCTCTGTCAATGTGTAGACATGAAGCCTAGATGAACTCATAAATTCAGCACTCTGCCTGCAATTAAGCAGGCTTCCTGGTGATTTGACAAAGAGTTAATGAGAAACGTGTCAGACAAAAACAGGTCATAGCACTGAAAACCGATGGGAAGAGCAGCTGAGCCAAACCCAACGTGTTCACTGCCCCAGCTTAGGGCCACAGGAAAAGCTCCAAGTGTATTCAGCAAGAACTACTTTTCGTCACATGCAGTAAATTTCCTCTCCAAACACAAGGTCCTCCAGCACAGCCTGGAGCTAGCTCCCCACCCCTGGTCAGGAGAGAAAATGCCATTCCTTGAAAACCTCTACCTGTGCTTGAACTCGTGCACGGGCAGCAGACCTCGAGCGAGCTGCTCAGGCCCTTGTCTTCTTCAAGGAGGAGGAAAAGAAATCTTTACGGATCCCCCCCTCTCAAACAAGCATGTTACTGTCTCTCCAGTACTGAGATGGACTGGGGAGACCCATAGGTGAGAGGTAACCCAGCGGGAGAGCACTGGGGTGGGCAGATCCATGATGCCAGGCAGAGGGCAGAGAGACCATGGCCAAGCCTGGTGCTGCTGCAGCCAACGGGAGAGAGGCCGGTTCAGGTTTTTAAAAGAACAAATGTTTTTGAACTTTCACTCCCACTCAAGCCACACACACATCTGGAGTGGGAATTTTCCACTGGTGTATGTGTTTCTGAGCCTGCTGTTGTGCCACCACCGTATTATCTGGTTTCGTGAAGGATCTAAAGGAAAAACATCAGCAGGCTGCAGGGAAGGCTGCTCCCAAGACATACTTTTGTCATGGAAAAATAACCTTCTCATTCTTTTTTCCACCACATCTAAAGAACATGTGAAATCACATGAAACGAGGCTGCTTTCTACCCAAACGTCCTGCTCACTTTCCAAAGCAGAGGAGCCTGGCTAGCTCACAGAGGCTCTGCAAGCCAGGCTGAATTTCTTGAGCATATTTGAATCCAACCGAGCCTTTTGAAGGTCTGCCCATTATTAACTGCTATTCTCTTACGTACCAGCACGAAACAGCCAGTGAGTGTTTCCTATGTGTCAGTCAGCTTTGCATGAGGATAAAAAGTCTGCAAAATTGCAGTGTCATCGATGTGTCTTTCAAGCACAGCAGATTCCTTCCAGCTGAATGTACACCAGACCTGAGCGTCAATACAGAGCCTCGCAGGAGAAACCCACAGCAGCAATAATTACATAGCACACCACTCGCAGGGCTCGCTAAATAGGATCTCCACAAAAGCTTCTCCTGCCCTACAAAGCAGCTTGATGCAACAGGCACCACAGATGCTGTATTGATTGCACGGCAGAGCAAGTTCTGTGCAAAGAGGAGAAGCTGAGAACTCCTGAGAAAAATCACCACGGGCTCTTCTTTCCCCTCCTGTACATAACCACTCCTCATATTCTTGCTTCAGAGCTGCTGTTTTGCTGCCCAGAAGACAACCCCGAATAATACAGGATGTCAGAGAAGGTGCTACCAACACCAGCTCCCGCTGATGCATGAAACCAATTCCACCCCCTTGCATTTCTCTCCCACTCTCCCTCTCTTTGAGGGCAATCAGCGAAGCTTGCACAGCAACATCTAATCACCACGCAGAGAAACGTGGAGGAAAAATGTCAAAACAGAAGAAGACTTTCAAGATGATGGCAGGCATTTATCTCAACAAAAGCTCATTTTTCACTAGTAATGTAATTCATACCACACTGATTTAAATTAAACAGTAAACCGTAAAAAATGATGCTTGAATCAAATCACAGGGTTGCCTCAGATATTGTACACACAAGTCAAGAAAGGGATTTCCAGTTCTTTGTAATATACACACACACACACTTTGAAGTTTTCCTCCCCCCGAAAGAGTCCAAGACATGACTCTCCTGTGCTCTGCTTCATTTCGTTTCATTTTAAAGAACAGCAACTAGTACAGTTCTAAAAGAGACGGAAAATAAATGGGAACTGGGGAGAAGTCTGGGTAAGAGAAACAAAAGACAGAGACTACTTGCAGGCTGAGGAGGATTTAGAGCTTGAGGACATTGTATTTCACTTCACTCGGAGGAGGGAGCAGAAGCAAGAAGCACAGCAGAGCTGAACTCCCAGTGCTGCTCCAAGGGTCTGAACCAGACACGATGCACGAGCATCTTACAGCTTCTGTGGAGACACAAAATGCTCAGGGCACGTCAGCCTGTACCATTGCTAAAGGAAGATATGGGGCCTGAAAGGCCGACCACTCACTTTGACCTCTGTCCCTGTTGCCTGGCAGTGTCTGTGGCCCCTGGGCATGCAGGGCAGTGCTACACGGTGGGGACACCAGCTCCTCACAGCTCCTTGGCCAGAGCCACTCACGCGTGTGCTGCTGACCCGAACCGAAGCAGAACCTATGAAGAGACATTTCTGACTGAGCTAAAGCAAACATTACAACACCTCAAGTGCAGGGCAAGCTATGCTGTACAAAGCAGCTCATTTTTGCACATTCTGCAAATTACAGCCCCAAAATCCCATGGCTGTCTGAAAATTCATGCAATGATAAAAATGCTGATGGATTCTTTTTGCTTTCTTTCTGGTTTCTGAGTCTGTTGTCTGTAATTGACTCACCTTGGGGTTCCCCCATGCCCAGCAATTAAGAAACCTGCAGTCCTGTACTAATCGCTTGTTTCCAGGAATGAAACATTAAAACTGATCATTAAAAGTGGCAAGACATGCATCATCTGCTATGATGAAACCAGAGAAACTGGTGTACGAAACACAGCCGACCTTAAAAAGAAATCCTGATCCGATTCTTCAGGTGTGTTTGGGGTGGAGGGATGGAGGTTACTGCTGCTTGTTTTAAATCATTTCTTATTACTACAACTTTATTTTAATAACGTTTTGGGAGCGGAGTTGTGGAACACCACTAACATGTAGACCTCTTCAGAGTGATTTATTGAAAGCACCGAGTGCCAAAACCATTTGCCGCATTTTACACGCTGGCCAAAAAAGTAGCAGAGACTTCAAATGCCCATTCATGCCCCTGAGATCAATGACCCAACGCCCGCCTTCTCACAGTGTTAGCACAGTCCACGGAAGGACCCAGCACCAGAAGACTCTCATGAAATAAGATTGTCTATGGCCTCTTCCGAGCCTGTTCCTCGGGAAGAATTCCAACTCATCTGACAGTCCCGCAGCTCCACTCCCTTCCCTGCAAACCCCTTGTCCTCAGATGATATTTGACCATTAATAATATATGAAACAAATTATAACAGCAATTACCCAGGTACCCCAGGGAAAGGGGAATGAATTCAGAGAGCTGAGGTTCTTGAAATTGCACTGATTTTCCTCTTAATTAATAGATTGGGGATCTATGGCCCGAGCTCAAGTAACAGGGAGATACAAGCAACTGATGGCCAGGTAATTACACCCCTGTCCTGTGGTCTCACTCCCTAAAACTGGGCAGAGAACTATTCCTAATGCTCGGTCTCAGGAGTTACCCTGCTGCCTGGTTTTGGTGCTTGGGCCACACCTCCGTGTACCGCAAATCAAGCTTTCTGCCAGGGAATTCAAATTACTGGGAATCAGAAGGGAACCTGAATTCAGGGCAGGGTAAGCTGAAAGCAATGTGACAAGGCCACGCTGTTCAATATCTCGAGGGGTAGGAAAGGATTTATTCTGTATGACTGGTGCCAGTTACATCCATGCAATGACAAACACCATGTTGGTCCCACTTCTATCTCCCCATGTAGCTTCTGTCTGGTGTGAGGATCATCCTCCCTCCTTCCCTGCCACAGCACCACACGTAATGGCAACCAAGCAGTCCGGGAACGTTCACCTGGAGGTGTGCACTTTCCCACGGATCAGCTGCAAACACCTTGAATTCACAGGCCAAAGGGTGCCATGAGCAGCGCTGCAGCCATGCCCTTACACTTTCTGAGCAGAGATTTTAAAGCAAGAGAAAGGCTGGGGCACAGGCGGGCACAGCCCTGCCCCCAGCCACAGCTGCACCCAGCTTCATGTACACAGGAAACCCCCCTAGAGGTGCCACAATCGTACAAGGAAGCACAGTCCTGGTAACCTTTCTGATCAGAAATGAGTAAGGCAGCTGCTCCGCAGCCTGTTCTCGTGCTCTTTCGAAGGTGTGAAATAGATGAGTTTGTGAACTGGTTTGGCACTGAGAAAAAGAATGAAAGGATGTTATAGGCTTCCCCTGAGCCACGCAGCTGATCAAAACCAGGAACAGCAGAGCCCTGAAAACAAAGCAGCCATCTCACCCCACGCCAAAGAGAAGCTTTCTCTTGCTGTAGTACCACGGCACTGCTCACCTCTCACAGAGCCAAAACGTGTGATCTCTTTAGAGCTGGTATTTACCGAAAACACATTACCAAAAGAAGGTGCAAAAGTGAGGCGAGGAAGCCCGTGCACCCATTCCACAGCTCCCACCCTGCTGAGCTACGTTCTGCAGAAAAGCTCTTGATTGAGTTACTTGAAAAACAGACACCAAGAATGTTGCAGGAGACCTTCCCAGCACAAGGGCAGAACTGATCCTCTTTGTGAGATCCAGTACCTTGACCCCCAGCTCCAGGGAATCTGCTCCTGGGCTGGTTTGCCTCCCAAGGGAGGTGAAGGCTGTTCACATGCTCTCCATCTTGAAGGAGAACTTCTACAATTTGTAATTCATAGACACAGTTCATCTTCAACCCAAGCAGCATTAAAATGGACTGAAATGGTTTGTTTCTGCACCAGAAAGGTTTCTGGATTCGCTTCCTATTGAAGACATAAAAGTGTCCTTAGAGAAGCAGAGCCACCCACACGTTGGCATCCTTCTCACTCGACAGATGCACATAAACAAAATGAGCAAAGTCATTTTCCCTCAAATGTATGCACTGAATATGGTAATTCTGCCCTCTAACACAGCTACTCCAACTGTGAAGGCATTCTGGGGACTCCTTCTCACCAGAATCCCAGAACCAACAGTATTCCTGCTAGTCAAACAATCTGACACCCCAAAGAGATGTATAAGTGTGTTCAGATAGACTTCAGGCACATGGCACCTGAGGGTGAAAGGTGTCAGGGTCAGTATCATGTGACCCACAACCCATCTGCCAGCCCAGGGGCAGCAGCACCCTGCCCACAACACGTCCTGGAGGAAGAGCCCCAGTACTGAGGGTGTGTGGGCCAGGAGGCTGGGCTAGAGCCACCCACACACTCTGGCATCTCCAATATCTTTGAGACACCACAACATCCCTGAGCTGATCATGTTTCTGTTTGTGAAGTGCTCCAAGTGTTGCTATAGAACCATAATATGAGAGATGCTGGATCCTCTGGTCCATCGCCCTGCCACGACAGGATTATTCTCTGCAATACATTTGCCAGCCCTTTTTCTGAGAGCCTTTTAAATGGCTCCAGCCTAGGAGGCTTCACTGCTCCAGGGGAGGCACAGGAACCCCAGTTCCACTGCCCAGTTCTATCCAATTCCCACTGCTTGTTCCTTCTCATGCCAGCCACGGGGAACCTTGCTACAAGACCATGTCTTGTTACACTGTTTGCTAGAAGGAGAGGTGACATGCAAGGCTCTTGGCTCAGGGAGCATCTTATCTACAGACCTTTTACTTCCATGCACCATCCTAGAACAATTACCTTCCTTTCCTGGCATTTCATCCTCCGAAGAAATCAGGATATTGCCCTCTCTCACTCAAATATGCAAAATCTTTTTTTTTTTTTTAAGCAAGCTCTAGAACTCTTCAAGCCAAAACTTGTTGCTCTTTTCAAAATGAACTGATTCAATGATTTCCCTCTAAAGCTTGGTGCTGCGACCTCTCTGCAGCTGAAACCAAACGAGTATCTTGTCTGACATCAGAGACTGGAATCTCGGTTGTAAGGAAGTGCAAGGGTAAATTGCACAGTCCCCAATGCCGCCTGGATGAACTTTACCCCAAGCCAATTCACCTACTTATGAAATGATATATTCCAGGGAATTGATTCTGATGATAAATCTGCCCTTTGAATATGCTGAGAAACAACATTTTGAAATCTCCAACTCGGATCTTCTACCATCTCTGGGTCAAAAGACAGTCCAGCAGAATGATGTTGTTAAGGTAACTGCTGGGATGGAAAGGCACGGCCAAGTGTCAAATGAAGGGACCCCCATGCCTCTGCTCAGGTTATTTTACTTAGGCAATTTCAACACATCTGGTTCTCTGACAGCGGGTCTCAAAACAATACATAATCAGACATACCATATATCTTGCAGTGCCTGAGCAAGTCAGGTTTGAGTTAAGGGGATTCTGATAACCTCCACACAGAGTTTCTTATCTTCTGTGGCCGTTTGCCTCAAGCCTCAGAGACACCACCAAACAACTAAAGCCAGCAATTTGCATTGTGATCCACCTTCTAATCCAACAGAAGACTTCTGCTCTTTCTAAACAAGCTGTTTTGAAGCCAAATGGAAG